>UCOJ01000301.1:0-131276 GCA_900474305.1 Cecidostiba fungosa | reverse complement strand
GTGCTACTGAGCTGAGTAGCACAACACGACAATTTTCTACCAGGGAACCTTTTTGGATAAAGGAATACTAAAAGTTCTTAAATTCAATTATAGTTTATTAATTTTGTTTTAAATCAAATTTGTCATTATTGTTTCCTTTATTGACATTATAGTTGATCATAATTAAGAAACTACTTTCTTCTTCTTCTCGGAATACAAAGAAAGAAGCTTAATTCAAGCAAATGACAGCTATTTGAAAGAAAAAAAAATGATTTTTATGAATTCGAGAACGAGCTGAGTCGAGTATAATATATAGCAGCCACAAGTCCGTCGAGCGAAGAGCCGTCCATGCCATTTTATACTGCAGGCAGTAAAATTGAAGAAACTGCTTTCGTGTAAAACTCACCGCCTTGAGGGAAGAACTGAGAGAAGATGTGCTTGAAGGCGTCCTCGTCGACGTAGCCAGTAGGACACTCCTGCTTGAAGCCTCGGTAGATCATCTGTATCTCCTTACGAGTGAAACGGGTCTTGGCTGTGAGAGTAGCCAGTTCCTCGGGCCGATGACGTATCCCAACGCTCACTGTCCCCGAGCCCCCTAAAACTCCTCCGAGATCTTCGATTTCCGCCTCTGCAAAGCCAAAGTCAAGCACAATCGGCGCCTTTAACACCTCGATCTTCGAGTCCGCGTCAATGTCCCGTCGTTTTCCCGACATTATTTAGATCGATTTTTATTTTCATTCGTTGCATCATTATTCTCTGTTCGCGTACACGCGAAGACGACGCAGTGTGATCGGGTCTATCTTATCGACTGAGTTTTAGGGGGGTCTTCTATTGGATTCAGGTGTGCGACTATGTAACCCAGTCGATAAGTGAGAATTCGGTCGGTAAGCAGAGTGGAAAAATACATCTTTATTATATAGGTAGTGAGAGATAAACAAGCCAGTCCAGGGATAGTGAGAGTGCAAAATTTTTGGATTTATAAATATGCAAGAGTGTTATATATAATATGATGCCAAACCTTAGAGTATGTAAATCTACGTTCATAATAATCTTTGCTGGAAAAAGAAGATAAAACAAGGACTACTCGAGAACAGCGTCATGACAAAATTTTTTATTATAAGTAGTATATAATGTATGCAGCGAGAGCCAAGAGAGTGGAAATAACATAAGTGAGGTGTCTTTTGCCAAAAGTTCGCAAGATGCTCATACACAAGAGGGGGAGAGAAAGAGGAAGAAAAAGAGTGTGAGAGCGGAAAAGAGAAATTCAGCGCACGGATTCTGCTCGAGAGGCGGCGCGAGAGGAATATGACGAGAGAAATTCGCAGAGGTGAGAAATGTCGCGGTCGTTTTTATTTTTATTTTAAGAGAGATATATAGCAGCAAGCTCCTCGCGCTAACATATCATGCGCACACGCGATATGATGCGCTTTAAAGGAAGCGCAGTGACCTCTCGGCTAAGTGGCCCCTTAACCGGACCCTCTTTTTTCTCGCTCTCTCTTTCTTTATACTTGCTCTCTCGCTTTTTTTCTGCCTAGAGTTTCTTCTGCGCGGAAATATTTAAGGGAACGAGGCAGCAGACGTGCACTTTCTTTGACGCCCCTTTCTTTTGGTGGACTCGTTTTTTTTTCTGTGTGGAATGAAATATTTTCTGGCTCATATATTCAAATGAAAACGTTAAATATATAAGTCATTCATTCTTTCAATTAAGGTATCTGTGTCAATCGTAAAATTGAGCGAATTATACTGAGTCTGATAATTGAACTTCAATTTGAAGTAACATCATTACTCCGTGAATCACTATAATATTCAAGAGTCTTTTGTTTCCTTTTTTAATCCCATCATTTATGCAGCTCTCCCGGCTTTATCCTGTTTTCTAAGACCATTAGCGAAACCTTTTCAGGCGTAAGTAGATCAAAGTCCTGTTTAATTAAAACGTTTCGTATATATATATACCGAGTGCCTGTGACGTCAACCTGATCAATATAATATTTCTGTTTGCGAAATTCACCCTAAAACTTAGAGTGTTATTTCAACAAACAAATTATTCTTCGAAGAAACTTCTATAATTGTATACATTGCAAGTTGGTGCGTATCTTAACTTTGGGAATATGGAACATGCGTGGAAACTTATCGAATGAATTGTGTGCATATAGCCTAGCTTGAAGTCTCTCGTAAAGCTGGCAAGGAAACAAGAAACGCATGCAAACACTATAGATGATACAACACCTAGTCGTAAAAGCCCTCGATACGGAAAGACCGAAAATCATCGTAAATTTGATCTGAGAGCTATAAAACTCTAATGCTTTCATTGATATTTTCTACTTTTTTATTTTATTTATAAACTAAATTATATAAACTTCAACGGAGTATAATTCTTAAGTAATGAAGTAGAGGCTACAAGTAAGCCTTGGCTTTCAAGACACTTGAATAATTACCGAAAAGTTTCGGGCTCTACTCGAGTTAAGAAGAAAATCGTAAAAAAGTTATAGGAGCACTAAATAAAGCTTTCGTGCGCGCACTTGAGCGATTTTTCTCTTATGAATGGACAGGAACGTAAAAAATTGCTCGAACGCTCGAGTGCATAAATTGCGCAGCGTGATAGAATGTTTTCATTTTTACTGCGACGCGACCAACAAAAATAGGACATTCGCAAGTATAATTTGAATTTTTCGACTCTTTTTTGCGCGAGACAATCAGGTCGACGAATTAAAATAAATTGAAAACGTTTATTGCACGAGGTTGAAGGGACTCGATATATTAACGATTTTTTTTATACTTTTCAATCCATTTATATATTAATTACACAGGTCAACTATTCTAAGATCGAACAACTACTTCAGGCTTCATGTTAACAAATAAAATACCATCTAAGTTCGTTTAATCTAATTCTATATCAATATTATTAATCCCTATAGTTGAGAATCTATATGCTCTAAAATGTATATGATTGCATATAAAAAAATTTTCGTAACTAATAATAATGACGTAAAGTACGACTGTGTGCAGCGTGTGTCTATTTTTACACTTTCTATAGTTTTTTTTACAGTTGCCTCGTGCAGTAACCTACTTCTTTTGTTAATACATTTCTGTACTTTTTCCTTAACTACAGAATATACATCACAATAGACCATTGAAGAATGTGACGAGGCGTTTTCGGTCAACGTAAAACACATCATCATCCGGGAAATTATGTAGTCTACTTTTATGAATGAGTTCTAATAAGGAATGCAATTTTGAAAATGGATTCATAAATCCCTCTAATAAATTATATACCTTTTTTGAATCATTTTTAATTCACACAATAATAACCGAAATTTCTTTAGCTTTTTTCACCAGAAATCTCCCAAAGAACAATAGCACGTACCGCCAAGCCGGAATAGCCCTCACGATCCGCAAATAATTAAGTGACCCTCATGACCACTGACCATTATGACCTCGCCCTCTGCACCTCCTACACATACATCTCCGTCAATTACTCTTCTACAAGAGGCTTCACTCCCGTCTCGGAGTGAAAATCTACTCGACTGCAGCAAGTGCGCAAAAATTATCCCCCCGGGCTGTGAAAAAAAAAAACATGTTCCGCTGTGCCTTCGCTCGAGTGTACATCATCCAATCTCGCTAATTGCATTCGGTAAATTAGGTCGCGAAACGTGGAGAAGGACGCGCTCCTACATCTCGACTTTAAGGTTGAAAAGAAGGGCGAGAAAACGAAGGGATGTGGATGAAAAAAATTTGGCTTATCTATTGATGAATCGACATGAAGACGGTTGACATATATATATATAGACGGGGAAGACTTATGGAGGTGTGGTTTCCAACTTTTTCGAAGTATACAGATAAACTGGGAAAAAGTAGGTCTGCTTGGGATAATTAAGTTTCATGAGAAGCTGTCCTGAGGATTGTTCTCTTTCTTTCTTCGTGATGCTTCGATCGCGAGATTGGATGTTACCGATATAAGCTAGTTATGGGTGCTCAGATTTTTCCTAATTAAATTTTTTTATATTGATCTTGTAAGTTCGAGAATATCTTGCGCCTATTTTATCGAGCAGTTGACATGTATTTTTTAAGTATTAAAAAATAAAAGATAGTTTGATTCAAAAATAGATAAAATAGTAGCTTGTGCACGCTTTTACTTTACAATGATAGTACAAACGTTTAAAAATATATATATTGTAAACTTGTAATAAAATAAATAAAATTTATTTTTACATTGAAATAGAAAACTAATAAGCAAGTATAAAAGTTAAGCTGCATAACAATTGAATTTAGTAGAAAAAGCGACCGGAATAAGAATCTATATAAATATGTTAGAAATAATTATGCATGGGTATTTACGGGTGTGAAGGCTAAATAGACCTACTGTGAAAATCTGCAAAACTAACTACAATGAAATAAAACTTTTCGTGACAAAACTGAATGCGATCATAACAAACAAATTTTAATTTGCGACTGTAATAACTTTTGATGAACCATAAAATCCTGGCTCTCTCATAACGACGAAAAGTTTAAACTTTTATACGAGAAACGTTACATTTTGAAATCCACTAAAGCGTTTGGTCGTTTTCATAAAATTAACCGTGTACACTGGTTATAAATATGCGCCACAATGTAAAGTTAAATTCCCTGGACCCGACGGAGCACGATTTGCATAAGCTGATTTCCAATAAACTGAGAGAGAGAGAGGCATATAAAAGGAAATTGTTATTGTACAACTTCGGAAATTCTCATATCCGGCCAGAAACGAGTATACGTTATATTAACGTGAAAGCTGATAATCTAATATATACTCGACTACTGAGATGAAAATTCCTCGCGTAAATATTTTCCTTTAATACCCATAGAAATAATACAAAAAAAAAATCCTAATCTATAACCATAAGATTAAAAAATCTCCATTGAATTTAGGGAATAGCTTTCGATCAATGCCATTTCAACAAGCTTCAAGCTCATGCAGTAAAACGCCTCCCGATAATCGCAACAATCGTCGTATCGCCTCTTCACACACCATCCCATCGGTTTATCTCTAAAGACTCTCTCCTTGTGACCCACTTAGAGCCTCATACATATAGCCATTCCCCGAATCGTTTTCGCTCTTAAAAGCCGATCGGAATTGTTTCACCTCTAAAATTCGCCCAAGAGAGAGAGAGAGAGAGGTGATGCTCTCACCGCGGAAAAACCAATAACGAGAGAGCGAGAGACGGCCTAATGGAAATTCTCGCCTCATTATTGACGTGGTGCTTGTTTTTATTGCGCGCGAGAAAGAGGAAACGGGTTACTACGGAGAGCTCGCCTATTTCCGTCGCGAGAAGGAGGAAAGAGAAAAGAGCCTAGGGCTGTGTGTTATGCTGCTGCTGATGCTGCTCTGTGTATATAAAAGGGAACACGAGAGAGCTTGTAGCTGGAGATATATAGTGTACAGTATGCTGCTATACATATACTGCAGCTGGTCTTTGGGAATTTTCATTGACTGTGTGAAACTCGTCGTGTTCCAGTATAAGCTCGAACACGTGTATACGCCGAGTGCCCGCTGTGTCTTCTGTATAGTCGACGGGTTTATGAGCGCGTGTTAACGCTACTGGGGGGTTGCTTCGATTTTCGAATTCGAATATGTTTTATTTTTGTCAAGGCTTCTTTGGAATTTGGTTTGCAAAACGCGAATCTTATTTCGACGCCCAGTAAATTGAAATTGTATACGTCGTCGCGGTATTATAGCCAATTTAAATGATATAAAAAAAAATCGTAGAAATGTAAAGCAAATAAGAAACCAATCAATTTCACATCCCTAATAGCACTGAATTCTCGCTAACCGCATTCTCCAATCAATCACACACACACACTACTCTCTCATTCACGCCAACTGCGCAATCGTGTCAAAGCCCGCAATACAGTCCCTCAACGCAGGGAGAAACCCAACAAAGTGTCACCTTTCCAATTAATTCCCAGTATATACTAAAAAGCCTCTAATAATACTATGTACGCGTTAAATAAGGCCTGAAAAGCTCGACCATCCCGTCAACTGCAGGAAAAAAAAAACCTCAGCAACGATGGCTTCCACACTGTATTATATATACATGTCGACCTTCGCCAACACAGCATCAGCACCAGCAACGAAAATAAACCACCAGCACTCGCACCTATCAATCGATCGCCGTCGTCGGATGACCGCAACCGCGCGCAGTAAAGCCAGAGTCGACGAGAGAGATGAGAGAAGGAGAAACAAAAAGAGGGAAAGATGAATGTGTGCGCAGATTTTTCTTGCCATGAAAATCCAAGTCAGCGTGTGTGTTTATGGTATAGTCGATCTTTTATTTATAAAGCTACTGGTGGGGGTTGTATGCTAATGCGTGCGGATGTTGATTCTTGTGAAAAAGATTCTGTATATACGATGGTGTTGTTGTCGATATAGCTCCGGGGATTTTTCAGCGGATTTGGAGACTGGAAATCTGGATTTACTCATCTCTCGGTTTTCTATACTGATTTAATATTTTAGAGTGGCGAACGGAAGACAAATAATTGAATCGTTTGTTCGGATATATAATACATCTTCTTGACTGTATACACGGAGTATACTAACAAAGTCACAATTGCTCCGATTACATCTGATATGACCTATTAGGGAAGTCAACCCTCTCGCAGTTTAATTATATACGGGAAGCGGTGAATTTTGGACCGGTTTATAATACGACGCCAGTCTCAGCCTCGAGAGATTACTGATGATAATAGCTCTCCGGTATTATACGAAACACAAGATTATTATACACTCGCATGCGCACGAGACTTATGCAAATGAAGAAATTCATCATGATATATACATATATATAAGCGTCGAAAATTAGTCAGAGGTGCAGCTACTATTTCGCTGTAGATTACATAATTAACAATAAACGTCTCAATCAGGGAAAATCCTCTATACATCTTCAGAAATAAACTATTCAATTAATTATAAGCTCAAGCAAAGCACTTCTGTTGCAGAGCCGCGTGGCTCATTGAATTGCAAAATTTCTGCCTGCGTAGGTACACTCGAAGAGCCGTGAATCTACATAACGGACACAATGCAGTTTCTTAATTAAAGGAGCTGGTATATATGCAGCAGCAAAGAATCTCGGCGGCAGTTGAAGAACGGCTTTATGCTTGCAATTTTCTTTTGCGGCACGTGATTCACACCGGCTTGGCCATATAATAAGCAGTAGCGGTGTTGCGAATCCGAAATTACACTCGCGTGAAAAATAGTAGCGATAGGAATTACGGCGATGTTTTGTAGCGTGTATTATGAGCTTTTATTGCAGTTGGTCTCGTTGTGAAAAATTTCTGTTATATATTTACGTATTATACATGCAATGCAATGCAACACGACTACACCAATAAAATCAATCCCAACCAGCTAAACGAGTTATTGACCCACAGAGTCTATTACCATTAACAGCCTCGATCGCTTTCGCATAAAAAAAGAAACTTAAGCTTCAGCCAACAGAGCAAGCAACAACACAGAGTCCATTCTCCCCTCCCATCGAATAAAAATTCCGTCCATTAATCAAACCTATCCAGAGCAGAGTATTATATACAGGAGCCGAGCCCTTCCTTTTTCACTTACATACATCCGCACTACATAACAGGTCCACCCCCGTATACATTCTCCAGCTCGTCCGGCGCATTCTCGTGGTGGCAGTATTATCGGCGCGACCTAATCGAATTCCAGAGCACGAAGCGACAGGATCTGTCTCTCTCTCTCCGGCCGACGGATTGGATTCGCAAATTGAAGTGCTTGATTTATTAATCCCTGAGAGGGATTAACGAGATCAGAGCTTGCTATTGCGGCTCATTTTTTTCTGGATAGATTTTTCAAGATATAAAGCAAGATATCATCCGTTGCTTTCAATAAAGTTATGCAACTCGGTTAATTATAGTGATCTCTCTCTCTCTCTCTCTCGAAACGAAATTAAGCTCAGCGCAAAGTGATTTCGAAATTTAAATATCGCATATACATCAAAGTTGATACCCGCGATGAGCCAGAAAGACGAAGGACATTATATACCTTCCGTTTTACGAGAAGCACCTCGCTAACGACGCGAGGATCATAAATGGCTTTGGGAAATTGTACTTTTCGTCGGCGGAACGACGTCAGCAGCGCTGAATCCCTCTCTTCCCGCGACGCCCGAAGTTGTAAACCAAATTGTAACCACTTCTACTTGGCCATGCACTGAGAGTTAATTGCATTTCGTCATGCGTAAATCTTCCGCTCCGAGCACATGTGTGTGAGAAGAGGCAATATTATATCTTGAGACGTATAATACATTGATTCAGAGTGGTTTGTCCTGAATACTGCGAGTTTGTTATAATCAATTGTTTTTGTATGCGTGAGCATGCTAAAGCGATGATTATAATTCATGAGTACTTTTGAAAATCTAATTTGACTTGACTTGTGTTCTCGCGGAAAGTTAAGGGGATTCAAGACTTCTTCCGTATTATCTGCTGATACGCTGTGTAATTTAATTTAAAAGTACGTTATTCACTTGGTTTTTGTAATCTCGTTGTGGAATGTTAATGTTTGAAGTCGATATGTCAATGGGTGTATACCTAATAAAATACAATAATACCATAGCTTATGAACGAATGTGATAATTCAGTGTACGGTCGGTAAAACAGTTTGAGAAACATAATGAAAAGAGTTTGAGAACCCCTTACACATGAAATGATTTTAGGAAAATATGAAAACTGCATTTTTTGCGCCATCTATGCTATCGCAATGCTCTTCAATCTCCGAAAACACTTATCAAACAATCACTAAACTCGCCGCAAGCATCTGCCGATAAAACAGAATGAATTTGGCACCCCCTTAAACAAAAAATAATCTGAGGATATCGAAAAACTAATCTCCATCTCTAGTGCCATCTCAACTCTCCCTTTCACTCCCCAAAAACACTATCAAACAATCAGAAGCTTCAAAATCACCTCAAGCATCTGCAACAATGCATCTGGCGCACGACAAAAACGAAACATAGACCACGGCCCTCGAAACGTCTGTATATGTCTGCGCAGGCGGATAGAGAGATAGGAAGCCACACTTCTGCCTTGGCTCACTCCTCGGAATTCCCGAGATAACGGGCTATACGTGCACGTGCTCAGCGACTCAAGAGATATGGAGCTGATGCTTCTCGGCTCTCGATCAATTGGGTCGGGGGACGCGCGCAGATGCGTATTAGATATATATAACGGCATCCTGTGAAAATGGCAGAGCTCAGCAGCCAGTGCCAGACTGTTTTTCCAGAGGATGTGAGTCGATGTTTCTTGGGGAGGACATGTATAAGGGGGACTTTAATTGGCAGATGCGACGGATTGCTGTGTTGGTTTTTCCGGGTTTATGAGGAGGCAAGGTCAGCACTTGATTGACCAGAGGAAAATATATTTTAATATTTATGAGATTAGGTTGTTTTCAACGCTCATCCCAGAATCTGATGTTTTTTTTACTTGAAAAGAAGAAACTATAATAATTTAGAGCACAAAACTGTCGTATTGATAGTTCGATACGCTTTTATCGAGCTCTAGTTATTAAGCTATAGTTAAAACCGATAGCCAACTTATAACGTGCACAAATTCTCTGTAATCTCCTAATATATGAACTTGTGTCAAAAAATATTATGATTCTACACTGAAACAACGCAGATAAGTGAATGTTTAATAACTATACTGTTCGCCTGGCTCATCTGCTTAATCCTCGTACATACAATATATGCGACTTCATTTTCGCAACTTTTGTAATTTATACTATACTGCCGAGTATATCAGCGATAAATTTTGCAAAATCGCGCATGCTGCACTGCTACGTTTTTTGCGACAAAACGAGAAGCGGATTATCCGAGACGTAACAGATGTTTCCGCGCATAAATTTGCAAAGAGCGTAAATTATTAGCATGTAGATATAGCGGACGCACGCGGCTTGAAATATATACGTACAGAAAATTTTCATGGGAATTAAGTCGTATCGAATATCAGCTTCGAAACAGGTTGTTTTACAGCGTGTTGCGAGTTTATTAAATTGAGATCCACTGGTATTATAATGCCTTAAAATATTGGCGCTCGAAAACAAACAGCTGACAGAGTTTAATTTGCATATGCAGATAGCGATATATACGTGTTCCAGATGTACTTATCCAGATACCGTTGAAAATTTGCAAATATTCGTTCTCCGTATAATGTCTACCAATTCAACAGTCTCTATATATTTTTATATTTATGTAGAAAAATTCTTAATATTATAAAAACATTTTATCAATATAGAAATATTAATTTTGAAACCTGCACATATCCTATAGAATTTATTCAAAGATGCACACACAGCACTTTATCCCCTCCAAGATAAACAACAGAAGCTTCTTCTCTCTAAAAATCAAGCATCTAGCATCAGCCTCAGATTCGTGGAATCCCGCTTGGTTACTTAGGCGGGAAAGCGACGGCGCATTATCCATCCTGAAAAATTCAGGACTCGAACTGCGCACAGTTGGAAGAATGAAGAAGCAAGTAGTCAAGGTCCGGAAGGGGTCAGACGCCTCGGCGACTTAGGAGAGGAAAGAGAGCGTGAACGCGTTGGTTTATTCATGCAAGGCTCGTCGCCTCGCGCTCGCTTTTTTTCTTCCAGATTTTTCGCTTTCCAGAGCTGCGATTCTACTGGAAAGGCGTCGTTCCTCACGCTTAAATATACAGGTTATTGAAAGATTCCTTTGATTTTTGAGATTAATCTTTTAAGGGGGTGCTATTTACCTGCTGTTAAATTAAATAGCCATACAAAATATTCAATGCAAAAAATGCGAATTCACTTGTCGTGTTCACAATAACGTAGGTTTTTATAACGATAAAACAGTTTAGGAGATAATACGCAGGACCCCCCATTAACAGAATGTTGGGAAAATCAAACGATAACTAACTGATAATCGCGCAGGAAACGAAAATCCTGCGTATATGTATAATTCACTGATTCGTCGATGAGAATATTGACGTCTATATGCTAATTATTATGAACAGAGCGGCTAGATTATGTGCATAAATTCAAAATTTAATCCGTTAATCCAATGAAATCATCAGCGGCTATATTTGCATCAGCAGTCGTCTATTCCGGAGAGTATATTTATCGTGTTATCATATATAGCTTAATTGGATTTCCACCGCGAATTCGTATGTATAATTGTTCATAAATTACCTTACTTGCTATATTAATTACACCTACTACTACTACTACTACTACTACTACTACTCAAACAATAATTCTCTGAAAAACCTTCTCTATAATTACAAAAATTTTTACACAGCGAACTCTTTCTTTCTCTCAAGTCCACGAAACTTTCAGGCTAATTAAATTTGGCCCTATTTACTATTCTATCTCACCGCGAAGGCCATAAAATACACAACACATCTCCTTTCATCCGCAGAAAAGGGGCTGTACTCTTTTGAAAAGCTATCTCGCGCTAGAGAGAAATTGTGCGTCAGGAGAGAGACCTTCCGCAGCTCGGAAAACACTTATACTCACAAATAAGGCACCGCAGTAAAGCGCGAATAGTAAAAAAAAAACTAGCGCGTAGCGGGCTCCTAAGCAACAAGAGCTTTTATCAGTCTCACCACGAAAGCTATACAGAAGGGAAAAGAGCGGAAAGGATATAGCCGAAAATTTCCGCTTTAGCGTGTGTATATACGCACGTTTGTGCGGAAGATGCCGCATCAGAATATAGCTATGTGTGCGTATATATATCTAGGCAAATGCATCGAGCGGTTTTCCCACGCGCGGCTGTGACAGCGGACGACGGAACTGCCTCACGCGCGGTTGGGCGAAACGAGCGCTTTCAATTATTCCCAGTGATACGATGCTGTGTCGGCGATGCCCGGCTATATGAGCAAATCTTTTTTAAATCGACAGTTAGAGGGGTCAAACAAATGGCAAATTTTCAAAATGCGAATACACCTTTCTATCTTGCCTCTTTTTAACATGACTTTTCGCTATTTTTTAATCGTAGTGACAACTTTTTACCGATTTCGTTTTTTAATTGAAGCTTTCCCGCAATTTGATGTTGTTGGCCAGTGGCTACTTATAAATTTGAATGGCCGAGAAAACAGTCACAAAGCACTTTTCACGTGTTCCACTGGTTTTTGGTACGTTGCATGACATAATATAAAAAAAAAAACAGGCTAGAAAGGTGTTAACTCCATTAACTACCGATTTTAAAAAGATTTCCCGATGTATTGGAGAAGAAAATTATTTGTCTTTACAAAAATATCTGCACGTTTGTGGCGATTATTAATCCAACGTACGTCACATCGTGATAAGCCTGGATATATAGAAGTGGTTCAAAGATCATTTAGGATTCATAAGCTTTTTGAGGTCAGCAGCAAGTCTCTGAAGTATATAGAGAAGTTAAAATTGAGCATTTTTGCGACGTTGATCGATGCTCACTTTGTATTTACTCTTGGGTTATTGGGAAATTTCCCTGAGCTTCTCCCTATATATTATTGCGCGAATTGATGCAACTCATCTTTCGCAGAGTTTCACAAAGAATATATACACTATTTTTACTACCCAAAGAAGAAGGAATTTTTTATCGGATAGATATAATATATGTCCTATATTGTAAAAAGAGGCTTCTATTATCTTTGATCAGCGACATTTACACCTACAGAGAAAGAAAAACAAATTTAGAAAAAATAAGAAGAACCTTTTTACCGCACATCTCCTCTTTTACAAAAGCACACCCCAAGGCACCGTTTCCTCTATATCGATTTTCAAGTAAAGAAAGTCAATTCTAAGTCTAAAAAGACAGTAAAGAGAAAAAAAAACCGCCAATCTCACTTGAAAATTACCCATGCGCCAGAGGAGTTGTTCGGGATAGCATATCCGGGACCACGAAATCCGCCGAACGAGCGGGAAAATTGGATTGAAAGCAACGGCCGGATATAGGCGACCCGGGACACATGCGGAGGCTCGTCATCGGCCGCTTCGTGTATACGGATCAAAGAGTCGCGACCTGGCTTTGTACTTTTCTCGCATTTGCGAGATCAGAGGAGCGAACTTGGAAGTGTCGTGTAGGTATTGTTGAGGAGTTTAGAATATTTTATACATGTAGTGTAAATGTTAATGATTTATTGGATAATAATTGTTATAGTTAATTCATTTCTTTAAAAATTGACTGAATAGTCGAATAATGGCCAATAAATCAGTGCTCAAACTAATGACGTACAATAAAACTACTAATTCGTGCACAGCAGGTATAATACATAAGCCGAACTTGCTTGTCTTTTTGCTTTATAAATGTAACCAAATAAAAGACCATCAAACGTGGAGAAAATGCCAAACGCATCCTAGATGTACGCGCGAGAGCGTAAATATTTATCCTCTGAAAACTAGAATTTCAAATGCAAAGGTCTCTCGAACGAGTGTTTGAGAAGCCGAGAGGATAAACACGTGTCGAATGCTCCAATTTCAGGTGCGTATATCAAACGCGTGAGAAAGTTCAAGTTACAAAAAAGCAGTTTTGAATTTAAATTATAAAGTGATCTATAATCGAAATTGATTCTCACAGCTGATCGCGGGCAACTATTTTTTTGCATCATCATTTTATGCGAAAAAGTTTCCCTCTACGTTGGCTGTCAGAAATTGCAGAAAATCCAATTTTCTCAACTTTTCGATCACGTCTCGGAAACGTCGAATATTGTCGTTCGAACTTGTCGAGCGTAAAACGGCACTATTATATATAGAGGAATGCCTAAAAAAAGTTTTAGAAAAAAAACTGCAAATAATAAGATTGCGATTACATCATAAAGAACCTTCCAATCGACCTAACCCAGTCGAAATCCATCAAATAACTCCTCTATCGGATTCTCTCGCTCCAGAAACGCTCCTCGAAAAATTTCGATCTCGGCCAATAAGCCTATATATATACACTTATACTACTTATAATCTAGCAGTCCGAAGCGCGCGAAGGAGAAATCGGCCGCGTGAGAAGCACGTGTGAAATATATAAGGCGGTATGTGTGAGAGAGAAGGAGATGCAGCGAAAATATAGGCTGCGGGGGTGGTAGGTATATAGGGAGTGCGAGAGAGAGAGAGAGAGAGAGAGAAAGATAGCTCCAATCCCGGGCATCCCGGGGGTCACCATGGCAACGCACTGGAGCAACGGCGTAGCTCGACTTCCCTTTCTCTCTTTCACTCTCTTTTTGTCCTACAATTCGCTTTCTTCGATTCTCCCTTTATATATGTACGAGTCGAACTGCTTTTGCCTTTATTCTTTATATATGCGCTTATGTGTTTGCGTATATATATATGCGCGACGACGACGCTTTTCGTGTGTTTACCGAATTATCTTGAGCTACTGCTGCTGCGCAGTTTGTAGAGCTTTTCTTGAAGGGAAGAATTTTTTTAAGAAGCTGAGCTATTGAATTGGAAATAGTTTTGTTTTTCGGTATATGTTTGACGTATTATGACGTTATATATGTAAATCCACCAAACCGGTTCAACAGAATTTCATTGAAAAAAGAAAATGATTACTTCAATCTTATCTACTATATAATAATTCGGAACTATTACATTGATAACAACGATTTGTTTACAAAGATAAGGAAGAACCTTACAACGTTATTTTGAAGCTAAAGCGGACACTATCAAAAGGATCCAATTAAAATTGCGCACTTCAGAGCGCCTCAGTTTATCTTAAACGGTCCATTTTAGAGAGAGAGAGAGAGATCGTTAAGGTAAGCGCTCGCTCGCGAGAGGCTTAATTCCATGAAAATTTCGTCCACTTTGACCTACGGCTATATAACTCGAGAGGATAACGTCGTAGGTATATAATCACCACAATCTTGTTTCAGCGGCTAAATAAAGGAAATTCAATTTCTCTATCTCTCGCTCTGCCGAATTCGTCAGTGAAGCTTCGAATTTCGAGCTTACACGGCTAACTTAATTATCCTCATCGATCGCTCCGACTGGGATAATATATTCAAAGTGTGACGGATGAGCAATCGAAAATTCTCTCATTGATCCTTTTTCCGAGTCTGACAGATTATTTATCACTGAAAAAATATTCAGCCTTCGTCTGAATACTCTCGGACATGATCTACTGTAAGCGTTTTTTAAATTAATACAGCTACAAGTACTATATACCTATACACACGCGAACTGTTGCTTTGAAAATTGAAACTATGCTTTGTGAAGGCGCGATATTTACGGTACACGTATACGTGAACGTCTATATCGATTTATCAAACGTATATTATATATTGACGACGGAATATTCACGTCAACGCGCGACGACGCAAAGTACCAATCACGTTTCCATTATACGTCTTATTCGCACAGTTTTAACGCGTGTATATAATCAATGAAGTTTATCTTTTTTGTTTCGCGCGGCGAAGCTTTTAATAGGGAAATTAAACTTTTTCCATTCGAAAGCCGAAAAGTTTTGCGCTGAATAGTTAACGAGAGAAGTCGTATAAGGAGCGATTCGCAAAGTTTTGCGGAAAAATTGTCGTGAATTCGTATACTCTGGATTACACGCTAAGCTCTCGAATGCGGATTAACGTCTCGAAACTTTGGTTATACCAGTTTGCATTTTTTAAAAATTTTTCTCGGTTCTGGAATTATTGTAATTGTTGAATTTAGAACTTTAGAATATGTACATTTGAAATTCCGTTTTGAATTTTTTATAGAGTATAAGAAAAACACAATTGACGTATTTTTATTTCTATTGAAAATTAATGCATTATTTTAGAAAAAAAAGTAACGAGTCATTCGTGTACAATAAAGGACGATGATTTATTGGCCATTTGCTTAACGAACGTTAATGCGTCGAGGTTTTATTGCCGGAATATTTAAAACCATCGTCGATGCAACAGAGATTTCGCTTAAACGAGAGGCTTTTAATTCACATACGATATATAGGCGACCTGAATTTGAGCACTTTATAACTTTGCGAAAATAATAAAGCCAATAAAAAGAGAATTCTATATGTATGTAGGTATATGCAGCCTTAATATTTAATCAAGCGTCGATTTTGTTTGCACGAGAAGCCCGCATTCCGCTAAAACTTTAGTACTTTTTCACTTTTATGCGATCAGAAATGTATAGTCTGTGTGTCACTTCTTCCTTAATTTTTCAACTTTGTAAAATACATTTAAAGCTGAAAATCTAATCGATGATAAATAATTTTTCGTTGTCAATAAAAGTAACATACTATTTTTATAAGATTTAAAAGCTCTGTACACCTCAACGCTCTCATAATTTAACCAAACGAAAAAGTCACAAACACACAAAAAGCGCAGCATCTCTCATGCAGAAACCCCTTTCGCAAGCAGACTATACAACTCCTTAAGCAAAATTTACAAGATCTCACCGAGCCCAACACGTTGTTATTCTCCTGCAACCACAATATTTTCTCACAACTACTGCACAAGCCATTTTCTGCTCCTGGCATCGAAGGGAGAGAGAACGAGTTATATAAACGCGCAGAAGGAATAGGGCGCGAACGAAATACCTGCAACATAGTCGAGTTCTAGCGATTTCACGGCAGACTGAACGCGCCAACGAGACGAGTTTTTGTGGGAAGCCTGCGATGTTTGTGGGGGGAGATCGTTTGCAGGCGAGATTTTCGTCTCCTCTTGCAGTTGCGGTTTTCGCGTAATTAAAATTGCTCGCGGTTTTTGCGCTATAATTTAATTTAAAATTTTTGAGTTATAAGTATCGCCCTGTGAAATTTAATTACCGACGTCATATATACTTATCCTCCTTTTAGTGTGTATGTAATATTAAATTCATATAGCGAGCGTTATTTAATCAAAAGTTGCACAAGGACACGCGCTTAACGAGAATGATTAAAAAGTTATTTAATAAACATAAATTCACTGGGGAAAATTACAGAGCTCCTGATTAATTTCCTCGACTAAGGCAGCGTGTCGCGAAAAAACGAAGAAAAGGCGTGATTCGTTAAATGAAATAATTGCGCGCGTATAATCTGCACCTAAGTACTGACCCAAATGTACGGGCTTTCATCCATTCTCACTTATGCAGATATAAGAGAGTGCTCCTCTCGGCGGAAATTATATTGTGAACCGACCGTCTATATTAAATATAAATTTAATTAAACAAAAATTTAATCCCACTCAAAAAGCACACGCGAGTCCCGCCGAAATTCTGCGTGAACTTTCATTAGTCTCTCTCGCTCATATAATTTTATATATAGGTATACCAAGCCGCGAGAATAAATGTATACGGTAGAGTATAGAGGCTCCTCTTGAATTTTTCATCTCCACGAAGCTCCGTATAAACGCGACGCCTGTAGAGATGGATTCCCGAGGCTTAATTCAATGCGCATCAGAGGTGTCGTCGTCGTGCATTTTTTATTCGGTATTGTCTCGAAGATATTGGTCTTGTCACAAATCGTTATGCGTGCTACTACTTGTACGCGAAAATTTGTATTAAATGACATGTTTAAATGTTATCCTAAACCGAGATTTTGAAAAATGTCTGCAATGAAAAAAATACAAAACCAAGAATCTTGCTATATATTTTCTTGATAAAGTTACTCTTGTCTCAAGCGAGTCTTCTTGTTGTCTTGATAAATTAAACATTAGTATTTCGAGACAATACAAAAAGACAAGATCGATATTTGGCTCGAATCTTGTGTGTATATACATTCTGAGCGCAGATTGTGATGAGCGTTATAAAAAAGTGCCTATGCGCCACCTATCTTTGCCAGCCAAAATGACTTATAGAAAGCGGGAAAGTTCAAGCAATGTGGGGGAAAAGGCCACCAGTTCAAAACTGTTTTGTTTTAAGACATGCTGTAATGTGATGCAAACATAAAGAATGCTGAATTGTTTATATCCCGCTTGGTTTATCATTCATAAGGAGAGGTTTATGAGGCAGCCTCTGCAGACACGCTTCTATTAGAAATTCTATTTGAGAATGGGGAGAATATCCATGTTGTAAATGAATCATTCATGCTGAATTTCATTGGAATTTTTGCCTCGAAGCTGCTGTTGCTGCTAGTGCAAACAAATTTGAGTGCTTTTGTGTTTGTATGATATGCTGATGGTGTTTCCATTGAAATTTATTCTCATATCGGATGGATCTACATAATAGGCAAGTTATTTTCGAGAATACGAAGCACGCGACTTAAATTAACAATCTAAATATAATAGCCATATCGATTTTCAATCTTCATTCAATTTGAACAGAATTTATTCCAACAATATAATCAAGAATCAAAACTTTATTCAGGCAAATTTTATCCAGAGTCAGAATAACGAAACATCGTAAGCATGCAGCTTTAGAATCTGGGATATGAGCTGCACGCATCCTTGAACGTCGGCAAAATGAAAACAAAGACCTCATCTGTACGACCCAAGAAAAGTGGCGTCGCCGCGATAAATGCAGGGAAAATATATGTTTGACATTTGTAAGCGCCGCGGCCAGGAATTTCGTAGTCACCGAAACGCCCCGCCATATCTCCGGGAAGTAATAGTGCCATTATATCGAGAGGACTCGGCAAAAACTGCTCTCGGCCAATGGAATACGGAATTTATCGCGCGACTCGTGTTTTCTATGTGTCTGAGATCGATATTATGAGTAAAAAGCGCAAGCTCCGCATGCAAGATTTTTTTTGTTCCTATTAGATTTGGAAATTGCGTCTGTGTCTAAGGTATATTATTCTAACGATATTATAGGATGAAGCTTTAACCCAGAAATTTCTATAGCCGTAATTTCAATAAAGGGGTGCGCCGTAAAAATTCATATATTATAGGCATCTTTACTGCGAAATAAAAATTTGTGAAATTTTTGTATTCGAGAGAGAAAAAGTAATGAAAGACCGAGCTATAAATTGCAGAAGAATAAAGGCGGTATATTAAGGGGGTTTATTCGAAAATATCACCTCGTAAATTTCGCGTTGACTGATTTAAAAAACGGTATTGTATATTATATTCTTGTGAAAAATTGCGAGTATATACGCATCAACGTTAATCGAATTTCATCAATATTTAAAGCGAACGTAACCGGATATTATTCTTAGAATCGTGAAAGCATTTATAAAATTACTGAATTTAACCATCATATCAACCGATATAACATTTCAGTATACATTTCCGTCTGAAAAAAAATCCAACTGTGCCTATGTGATCGTAAACATTTGTTCTAAAATATAATAAAATTCTCGTGATATTCTCGTCATCAAGCAGACGCAAACGCTGAACACATCATCCCCGGCTAATTCTCTCTCGCCAATGTGTAAATTCAAGGACCGCAGGTTCCAACCAAGCCCGGGAACCGCAAAACCAACAGCACTTATACATACCTACGCCGAGAGCAAACTCTGATGACCGTGAATTAAAGACTCGGATTCTCTCGTCGCGCAAACATCTCTCGGCTTATATGTAAATCCGAATCAGCCGAAAGTTGAGAAGAAGCTCTTCGTCTAAAAACGAACTTTTCTCAAGCGAATAATCGAGTTTGGACGAGTGGTAATTTGTTTTGCAAGAGTGACTCTGCTTGAATTTGCTTGAGATGAGCTATATATGGATTAGGCCGAGAGGATTTTTTATCAGAGAGCGAGTTCTGGTGAATTTGCATTCTGGATATGAAGAGGCTTCTTGCAATTTTTTTTCAAGTCGAGAGTCTGATATTTGCATGGCTGACGTTATACTACTGAGAATATTTATAGATGCATATAATACGTTTCGTCTTTGCACTGATATATACCTCGTTAGAAAAATCGTTAGTGAGATTCGCTTGAGTGTTATTGAGTAAAGTTTATTAGATAAGTTTAAGTGACGAATTGGCTAATCAAATTCTGTGAAAATAATATCATGTTTTCATGGTTTTATCAAAAGTGTATAACACTCATTTGATAACAATTATTAATAGTCCGAGTATATATCTAGGTAATAATATATCTAGTATAAAATTCTGCAATTTCCGCTAAAATTTTTCCTACGTTCCATTTACGCTTGGCAGAGAAAACGTTTTCAGAGCAGAATAAGTGCTCACCCTTCAGAACATCATCAAATTTTAAGCAAACCATGAATCTACCAAGTGCAGAAGATATCTCTCATCAGAGAGCTCTTAAAACCCTTCTCGGAGGCAAAACAAACGAAAGCACTCCAAGATAATCTAAAATCACCGCATTATCCACTCAAAAAAAAAAAAAAAAAAAAAAAATCCCTAGCCCACTCGAATAAGAAAAAATTCAGCCAAGCGAGAGCCGCAATTATTTTCCTGCGTTCTCCACTTAATTCTTCCTCGAGAGTAAAAAAAGAAACTCCAGTGGCTCTGCTCGCTCGAGTGGCCGCGTTTCAAGAGATCGAGAGACAGCCAATAAAACGACGACTATATGCACTATACTATACATATACTGAAACTCTCCCGGGATGCTGGCGATAACGGACAAGCTGTTGCTGCGTGTGTTCGATGTCGCGATATCCTGGATAAGATGAATCGATGTCGGTTGTCGGAATTTTTGTACGCCGGCCAAACGCCGGGATGATGACGAGCTGCTGTGTATTATATACTTTCGAAGGATTTAGAGAGTATGTGTATTCGAATTTTTAGTTTTTTTTTTGTATATGTAATATAACCTACGGATGCGTCGTCTCACGTGCTGTATGTGTTTGATTAATTTTTTTTAACGACTGGCTCGAAGCTTTCGTTTATGTAGATCGTCGTTAAAGGCAACAATATGCTGGTGCAAGCAGTCGAGTTTGAAAAAGCTCGAATTGACAGTGGGACAATCAGGGAAACCCAATAACCGTCAACTTTCATACGCGTATAATTGTTCGCTTGAACAACCCCGCATATGTCGCGGGAATGTGATTTCGATCCATAAACCTTGAATGCGACATGATGTCCACACGTTCGATTTCGACGCGCCGAAATGCGTGCTGGAGAGGAAATTATATAGACCGACGGATATAACCGCTTATCCTTTAGCGATTATTTTCAGGTGTAATCGCTGCGTACTTTATTATTTGATCAATAGAAACGACATTATTATTTTTTTTTTCTATAAAAGTCTTTTTGATTTGAAAAAAGTTTCGAATTCGGAAGTTTGGTGCTGATGGTGTGCTGCTGGAAGTTTAAAAACTTTGAAAATTCAAGCAAAGTCTAATATTTAAATTCTCAGCGTCGACTTTTTCAACTAAAGATCGATTATGTATAACTAAATCGAATTCTTTCAAAGCTATTTTGCTAAAGCTATAGCTATATTGGAGGTTTATCAGTGCACTCACGATATTCCACTTATTAGATCTAGCAGTTAATAAGAATTTCAATCAAAATTAAACGTTCAAAGGAACAAATTGGTATAATTTAGAGGTGAATTTGTACTTCACACGTGTATGCAATGACTCTTAGTCAGGTGGCTGGCGGGGTCTGAGTGACCATTTCAAGGCTTCCTCATTTTTATTTATTTCGAGTTTCAATTTTTTTTTTTTATTTCAAAATAGTTATCAGTAAACCATTACTACTGGAAGACTCTCCCCCGCGTAATTCTTTTTTCACTGCGCAAGCCAATTCCAAAGAAGAAGAACAAGAAGAAGAAGTTCCAAGAAAACTGACCCATAAACTCCCGCGAGGAAATTTCTCCACAACTTGTCATCGACTCGGACTACTATATAGTAAAGCACAAGTTTAGCAATCGACTTGAAACTTGGCCGTCCGTAGATGCTTTTAGATGTCAGAAATAAACTTGTCCGCCCGTCTCACAAATTGACTTCTGCACCAACACGTCCGCTCAATCATCTCTTTTAATTGTGAAAATCTGACAGATCGACGCAACGTCTACAAACGAAAGCTTCGAGCTCAGAACTGATCTTCGTCTCTTTATTTTTAGATGCGTTCGTCGTGATACTCGCCAAGGTGTTAAATGCGCCGTGTGCGTGACTTTTCTACGTACATCCAGAAAAAGGGGGGTATATAGAGGGGAATACATTCTTTTAGGGTATAAAAAGTGGTGGGTATATAGAAAAATAGCGTAAATGAGCGAACGAGGCTAGAGCATAACGAACTAAACTTGATTTATAATTGTAATTATCGTATTAAGTGTAAATACGAGGATTTACTGCCTGTCGATATAACTTCTTGCGTTTTATATTACGTCGTCGTATATAACTAGGAAAAAGCGTTAATCAAAGAAAGCGTATATACATATGGGACAAACAGAAATTTAAAACAAAAAATTCATCATCCCCTGATGCTACATTACCATATTTATGACGTATCGTCAAGCCATAAAACACGCTTAATTGTCTCCGGCGAAATTCATCATCAAAATTCATAAATGTCAGCACGTGATTCTCTCTCTATCTCACTGTAAAGTCCCTTTTTACACAGGCATAAATCATGAAAAAAGTATTCAAATGGTATAGAAACACGGGTAAAGGTCATAAAAAAAGAAGAAAAAAAAATCCGCGGCATCACACGCGAGAGAAACTTTCAATCGAGCCGCGTTCGATTCGCACGTCACGCGGTAACAGTCGACGAGTTTCCGCAGAGAGTATTGATATTGGCAGTTATTTTTTTGTTCTGACGCTTGTTGTTTATACCGGCGAATGATCGATGATTGCGGTGTTGTTGGGGCAACTTCATTCGTTCACTATGTATATTTTTTTGTTCTTTTACAAAGTTATAAATATCAATGTGTTCCGAACAACTTGACGGAAAGATTTCAATTTTCCTAAGACTCTAGCCTCGTGTCGACATCAGGAGCGGACGAGGCGACAGTCGGTCGACTCATCAAAGAAAGTAAAGAAGTTGTATATGAACTACAAGGAAAAGTGTGTTTTATAAGTAATAAAAAGGTATAGTCTCGCTGTGGGGTCAGACTTAATATAATATGTATATATCATAAAATAAACAGCAGGCGGATGCAGAGATAGATCATCACATCACCGTCATAACAATGAGAAGAAAAGAAGTATAAAAAGTAATAATAATAATAATAATAATAATAATGATAATAGAAGAATATAGACAGCTCGTCTGTCTTACTCTTGTCGCTTTTCTTGCGAGTCTTCATAGCTGCCGGCGAGCCAGGCATGGCGCAGGCCTCTGTGTCCCCCGACAGCTTAAAGCCTGGTGTTGGTGTCCTGTGAGAGGACCCCTTCTCTCTCTTTGCGATAACCCTCCCGGAGCAACGACGACGACGTCAGCTAGTATGTCGAATCGACGAGTGCACGCGCGATACTGAACGGCATCACAGACGGCAGCAGTGGAGCTATACACGAAGAGAAAGAGAGAGAGAGAGAGACGAGACTCTGCGCAGCACGAGGTGCGTGCGCGCGACCCCGGCTACTGATGCTGATAATGCCGGGCTGTCCTAGGGAGGGATGTATATGATGCTGTGTGCGAAGGACAAGGACAAGTGGAGGCTGATGCATTTTTGAGTTTCGAATGGGAATTTGGTAAAGCAGACGAGATTAGAAAGTTGTTTGATATGGTGAAGTATATAGAAGGGGTGTTAATTATATATGCCTTGATAGGATTCGTTTGAGATATTTATAAATATAGATGTTCATTAGATCGATGTCGAGATGTTGTATACTATCCACTAGACCTTCATGACAATCATCTATCAAATGAGGCGTCAGCACGAGTGTTCTGATCAGCACTTTCTGAAAATATTTCAAAGTTCAAAACAACGTACATAATTGTCAACTAAACTGACTGATTCAAGATTCTGGTTGAAAATTCAGCAAAATGTATTAGGTACTGAAGATTTTTCCAAGTACTTGAAAAAAAGAGGCTAAAATCCATTCACCCATTTTTACTTGTAAATTCATGAACAAATATATCTACTTAGAAAAATTTCAAAAAGATTAAAATTTCAATTAAAACTCAGTTGTAGTATAATTTTCAACCCCATTTTTAACACTGGCATATTGTCGCCAAACTTCACTAAAAATTCTTTCACCCGCAACCGACACTCACAACCCCCTTTATATAACCTCCACCTTTCTCGAACGAGTGTCTCTCGTGCGCGTATATATATATGTAATAATAAACGTGTGCGCGCACACATGCACGCTCCGTCGGAGTGCGAGAGCAGAGTCTAGTGGCCACTACGGACGGATTAGCGATTAGCGAGCGCGTCGAGGGGGCTTGCGCGCATCCATATATATTGTACGGGCCGCTAATAAACGAGCCTAGAGAATTTTCGGGCTTAAGAGTTATATCGCTGAGCCGCTTATAGGTATATATAGTCATTGCGGTTTTTGATATATTAGGTATCAGCTTTTGCAGCTGAAAAGGAGGCAGTTTAAGACAGACGCTGCTTTCTTGCCAGGGATATAATTAGGATGGATTTTTACAACACACTGATGGATCGATGCTAGAGTGTAAAATTTTTGATAATTTTTTAGAACTCGAAATGAGAAGTTTTCCAATTCACCTCGATCGTGAATATCGACTGCACGTCACCTCGTTTTATCATTTCAGCCTTGTTATTCAAAAAAGGGACGCAAATTAAAAAAGTTTTCGGGAAAAGTTTTCTCCCGCAGTCGTCATAAGATCGAACTTTTAATTGTCCTCTCATTGATTTTGAGGGCACGTCGTGGATCCAAAAAAAGAAAGCGCCTTGACCGCAGCTCGTTTTAGACCCGACACTTTGGTTCGTTGATCTTAAATTTACAGCGAGGCTTCATGACAACCGCGACGAGCTTGACTTTTGCTAATGCGTTTAATTAACGAAGAAAGATTTATGCGGCCAAAGTAGTTAAGGAACTACAAAACCCCCTTTCACTGCCTCCGAAACTGTTTTATCGACCGTACGCTAAGTTATAACCACATTTATATTGTTATTTAATGTAAAACTATACGTTATAAATTTATATTAAATTTACGTTTATGAATGTGGTTATTTTATGTACAGTCGATAAAACAGGTTCCAATTTATCGGAAAGAAGTTTACGGACCCCCTTTTTTCAAATTCTTCGCAATGTCCCTTATCCTGAATATCCCCATCGGCTATCGCGTGTTATATTGCATCGGATGCGAATTTTCAGTGCAGGCGTGGGACAGTATAAATTACGCTCGGGCTGCGCTGATGCCGCCTTAATTAACGCCAGTGCGCGTGCGACGATAAATTATTCGTCGACGATATACCGGGACTAAATAAACTTTGTCCGATGCGTGTGTAAGCGCTGACCTTGCGAGATGCGATGAACTTGAAAAAGGAAGCTGTTCTGATGGGGCTGTGGGAGTAAAAACATCCTGATATAATTATGTTGCAATAATATTAGAGATATTAGATGAAAATGTATAACGCATCAACAGGTTAAATGTGAAACAGGCTATGAAAGAAGCTACTAATTTATGCAGGAGAATATTAATTTAACACTTTGATGTTATCGAGTCCTGATTTATTAACGCGCGCACTGCCTACTACTATGCGTCTGTTTTAAACCGGGGATAATATATACACACTTATTGGAATTTTATTTTTAAACTCAGAGTGTCGTATTAGAGCTCATCGTTATAATAATGAATTAAATCTCACACTGCAGTTTCATTCAACAGTATTTATTATTTCCACCATTTTAATTTTAAAATAAACCGCGTGATGACAATTGGATCCTTTGAAAATTTTCAACTGTACTGTCATTATACGTGATTGCTCTATAATAAACTTTTAGAACACAAAACGAAAGAAACATTTTCTTTATTATTGCGCGGTATATATCCTTTAATTGAAAAAGTCGGTATATTGGTAAATCAATTAATACAGAACTTTTCACTCACAGAACTTTCGATCTGACTTTGTGATGGAAATAATAACCAGGTTATCTGCTATATCCGGTCACGTATTTATAAATCTATTTTGAGCTCAAAATAAACTAATGTAAGTATAACTTTCAAAATTTTTTTTTAATTTCACAAAATTCGCACTTAATTTAAGCACCGCAGCTTTATAGCAAATTAACAAATCGAAACTCCAAACAAGCTCGCCTCTCAACAAGAGGCAACAATCAACGCAATCTCCAAAAGCCTAAAATGCACACTGCGAAGAGAAAACAAAAGCAACGACGAGTGCACACATTCACTCGAAAAACTTGTTACGTGTATATATAAGCAACTCCTCCTCAAAGCCCTAACTAAGCCAAGACCTCGACACTCTTGCAGCGCGCACACAACTCATCCCGCTGAAACTAGCATACCTACATCCCGAGAGTTTTTCTCCACAAACTAGCTGTATATATCTGTCAGTCCCTTTGTTATACCTCGTGTATAATTCATGCATACCTCGAAGCAAGAAAAACTAACTTTTCTTTCTTCATCTCCGCTATAATAAAAAAAAAAAAACATACTACCGCACCACAATCACATGTGTGTACTGTATATATCTATACAGATTAGTACCACCAGGGAGATAATTGTTGCGCTTGGGGGGGCGATCGATGCGACGCGTCGTTGCAACTATAGCAAAAGAATACAAGCGAGAGCGCGCGAATTATGTGCGAAAAGTATGTGTTCGCGCGCGCCACAGCTTTTATTATTTATAATCCCCAACGGACTACTGCTGTGCGGAAAAAAGAGTCGCGACAAGTTTTTTGGGTCAATTTGCAGCGTTGTTGGAATTGTACAGGTGTACTGATGTGAACTCGATTCCAAATGTTAATTTGCCTGTTTTCCCTAATATCCCACTCTCTGGCATAAACAAGGCCTTTATCCAGCAGCTGAGTACTAGATTCAGAATCGCATAACAATTGCAGAAAAAAAAATACTCGGAAAACTTTCAAAAATAATATCGTATTTCGACAAAAACGGCAAAACTGCGTCACATAAGTATACACGATTCGCAGCAGGCGTGTGTAGCTGTCTCTCCTCTATTGATCAGCGCAATAAGCGGAACTTTAATTATAGAGCGAAGAAACGAGAGCACAAAGCGCCTTTTTCCACGAGTTTTCCGCTTTTCGCGCCTCGCTCCATTTGCCTGTGTATAAGGCCTCGCTTAATTAGCGGTCATCTCTCTGGCCCTCTCGTACATATACGTGAATAACAAGCGCGAGAAGTTCCGAATCTCGAGGAAGCCGACAAGGAATATATATATAGGTATACCCATATTATACGTGATGCTGCTGGAGTTTGCGGCTTATCGGATTTCGATAATGAGTTTTTGAACGGTTACAACAGATTGTGCAGTTGATCGGATTTCGCTTATGGGGATGACGAGATCTTTTTATGAATTTTTTCGATTTACTGAGAGATTTAACGCGTTTTGTATGAAGCCGACGTGTCAGACACCTGATTATTCTTAGTATATAGTATATAGATAAACGAAGTTTTTAGGTTATGCATCTCGCGACACGCTATACCAAAATAAAATGAAAATAAAGAAAAATGTCTAACCAGGTATAAGTAACGGTTTGGTGGTCGGGACTCGAACTTATTCAATATGGCATCAGCTTCAGTTCCACTCTTCACACAGGTCGGCAATGATGTATTAGCGTAACAATTCACACAAGTAAGTACATCTACACTCAGACTCGCTTCCAAAAACCGCACAAACGCACACCGACGCAGTTCTAGTGTACCGAGAAGCAACGACTATCTGCCCAACTGCAGTGGCATCCAGTTGCCTAACCTAACCCTACTCGAGAAAGAAATTCCAAAATCGGACGAGACTGTATAGACTGTAATAGAAAGAGCTCGAGCTATATATAGATTCTTTCGCAGGTAAGCCGCACACATAAAGAGGGGAGGAAACGGTCCCCGGCGTTCAAATTCGCGAATCGGGAAAGCTCGACGCCGGTATTGGTCGTGTCTCTCTCCTCTCCCCCCACACACACACGCACGACAGCAGCAGGAGGAACGTCGCCAGAGACACTCTCGGGTCCCATCATCAGATCAGATCGTCGCGCGCGTTTATATCGTACGTTACATAGACCTCAACGTTCCTCACTTCTATCGGTGCAATCGACCTCGTTACATGTCGTACGGCACAGGAAGCTATAGGTATTACAGGTATATATGTACTTAAATCACGGTCGGAAGTAGGTATTAGTATAGTGTAACGCTTTTTAAACACGTTTATATTAGCAGCAGCCAGTCACCCGGATGAGGCTCGAGAATGAACGCAGCCAAGGATCTGTCGATTCTCTCGTACAAGGAGTTGCAAGCGCTGGCCGTGAAGCACCGGGTACCCGGTAATATTAAGGTAACGATCGTCGGTATTTCTGCTGCTGTCTTTCTTTTTCGTTATCCACTTTTTCATTCATAATCATCTGTGCAAGTGTAGACGGTGAAACGACATTTCGACTCGTAGGTAGGTATACTTATACCCGCGGGATGAGTTTGCTCGATGTACAGTCAATTTTCGGATTGTTTAAATGGCAACGCTGCGCGCTAGAGTTATGCAGCATTTTAGCTCTATTACACTGTATTAACGAATTTTCGAACGAACGTTGAATGAGAATTTTTCGATGGTTAATAATTACGTGGTTTTTCAACGTTTTATGGGGAATACCTGAAGACCTGCGTGTTTGATCAACCTGAAGATTTTTGTCCGTAAATAATTTACTTATTTCTCGTTTATAAATGTAAAAAATGCGCCAAAGCATTTCGGTTTATTGAAAAATTCGTTTGTAATTTCAAGAATCTGAACTGTTCAATGTAGTCAGATAATACTAGGTTGTGAATGGCAACAGTGTAATTCAAGCTCCTATACTGTCTAGTTTATCTATTAGTCAAATTTTAACTCTCATTACCTGTCTGCACACATTATGAAATTAACTAAACTAAGTTTTACATTCTCGTAGAAACTATTTTGCATAATTGCCACAGTAGAATATGAATCAACAGTTAGAGATACAGCATTTATATATACATTAAGATGAGCAAACATTAAAAATTTTATTTTTCTACAGAAACAATATCTCCTTGAAATTCTACATGCCATCAACAAACGGGACAGTTCAGAAGTCAGCAGGCTACTTTCTGATCTCAAAAAGAATCGTAAAAAGAGGACCAAACGTTTGAAGATGATGAAAACAGAGGAGGACAGATCCTTACAAATGAATATGCAAAACAACTCGCCAAATCTTCCTCTACTACAGGATCATTATTTATTTCCTGGACAACAGCAACAACAATATCCTTTCCAATGGGTAAGAACAGAACAAACGTTCTATGGTTTGGACAAAAAGGAATCAAACAGTTTATTTAATCTAAGTATTGTAAAAGTACTTTCCTGAGTAATTGACGTTTCCATTTACTTACAGTCGAATACTCCACAGGTAGGAGCAGAAGAAGAAGTTGGAACGAGTAAGTTTGATGATTCAAGGTGTACTTTGAGCTACAATGATTTCCAGCAATTGGTTCTGTACACCTCTCAAAATGGATACACTAACTGTGACACCAACAACAATTCTACACTCCTTGATGAAATCATGGATCTCAGAACTGAAGCCACAGTGTCCAATTATCGATCAAATTTGGATGTTACTCATTACAATAATGCTGGCCAACAGGCCATAATACAACAACCAGCTGATGATAATGCAAGCAAAAAGATGTCTGTACTGCTTAAAAAAATGCTGCAAGCTCCAGCTGGAGCTAATCTAGGAGAAATTGCAAGTCCTGTGTCAAGTAAGTCAAAAAACTTTTCTGAAATTCGCTTTTCATTAGTGTCTATTTTAGTTATATTTTAATTAAAGACGAAAATAATTTGTAAGTAGCATAAAACTAACTACTTCATTTTACATTTTGAAAAGCTTGGAATATGGATACGTATCACATACGAGAGCAGTCGCCAGACAACTCGGAGACCATGACAGCGAAATCCGACATAAACGAGAACGACGAGATGTGGCAGGACAGCGTGACGGGCACAGGCTTACCATATGTCTTCGAGAACGAGCAGAGCTACTCCGACAATCCGTACTACAGACGTAACAACAACGCAACGTACTATAGGTCGCCTCTAGACAACGTCGACGAGCAAAGCTCTTTGGTGTGTATTTTACTCTAACCCTTGTTAAATTAAATACTAGACGGACAGATGGATGGATTATAAATTGCATAAAAGCTTCTTTAATTTTACATCGACATTAAAACTATATATATTTTTTTTTTTAATTTACTCGCACGTTATTTCATTGAAAAAATATAGATGCTTTTTTCGTTAACATCAATTTTTCTCGCTTAATCAGACATACGAACAGCAGGTGTGCAACCAGTATCAATTTAATTACACACCGCAAACTGACTCTCAAGAGAACTGCCGGAGCTGGCTAGCCTCGACGGCCCTTGAGGTGTCCAATGCAATTGAGTATAATTCGAACACCAGGTTTATAATGTCTGATACGAGCCTTCAGTATCAGAGTCCTAACCATCTTGAAATTTCAAATTTGAGTCCAGAAGATTCGAATAATATCGTTCAACAAAACAGTCAATACTGCTTGACCGATCCGCTGTACGGGGTAAGAAAATTTTTGAAGAATTATATATAATTGATTTTTAAAGCTTCGTCCACTATTAGTAGATAGAGGATGAGTTTAGTAAGACGACTGGTCTTTCTGCTACTTAAATTATTGTATCATATGAAAAATAAATTATAAATTTATAGAGGCAAGGAACTAACAATCTCCTAGAGCCAAACGAGATAACGTCAGACTTGAATCCAAACGCATCTCCCTTCTACCAGCAGTCGACGAGTCTAGTCAGGAGTCAAGATCCACCGGACTACTACCAACAGATCTGTGGCACCACCGAATCGTCCGGATTCGGGCAGAACTTTTATGAGTCGCAGCAACATCAACAGCCAAATCAGCAACAGCCAGCGGGCAATCAGAGCCAGCACTGCTCCGATTACTCGCAGCAATTGGCCGCTCCAATCTATCACGTGAATCTCGACAGCGGCGCGTACGGTACGTCCGGATACTATCAAGAGCAGCCACAGCAGCAGTCGAGCGCAATGTCTAATCAGCCAACGGCCGATCCGCTGCAACAGGTGCAGGCGCCGCCACAGCCACAGCCGCAGCAGCCGAGTCAGCAATACGACAGCTATGCTCCGCCGGCCTACACGCAGACAAATCCACCACCGTACGGTTAGTCTGACGGGGTGTTATATTGTAATCATTAACAATATAAAATGATTACTGAATAATTCATGACTAGATAATAACGTTTTATTTAATACGTGTTTCAAGTAACTAAATGATTTATTTTTTATCTAGTTGCAGGTTCAGGAGTATTAGATAGCTATTGGCCTCGTTGGTCGTATAACGATCAAGACGTTGTATCTCAACGCACAGGAGGCCGTTTGTTAGAAAACACTTTAAATATTTCTACTCCCAACTATGTGGACTATGAAAAGTTAAACGAGACCTGCAGCGTCTACAGCAATACAACACCAGTAATGACGTTGCGCAAGGGCATGAACTCCGCGATTTCGAGCCATGAGATGAGGAACGGCAGTGTCAGCACCAACAGTGAGTACAGACAGCACAATTTCTCTTCGAACTGGCTACTGTATAACGAAGACGGGGCTGAACTTATCAGGAGGAATTCGACGCCACCTATCAGCTCTGCAGACACCGGTTATTTCTCGCTGATGCAGGAACAGGAGGCAGAATGCATTTTATGATAGAGTTTATTTGAGATAGCGAAAAAACACAAACCTAATTCTAAGGTACTGATTCGAATAATTAGTATCTTATTATTCATAATTTCTATTGAATCGACATTGATAGAAGATCTAATAGTAGAAAGTGATTTCATCACGCTGTCAAGATTAAGTAATTGTTCTTAGATAGTATAACTCCTACGTCATTTTGAACGTTTTCGTTTACATACATGATATTTTTTCTTTGAGATTATTCAAGATTTTTTTTACTAAAATTTAGCAGTGATAACTGTAGCATTCGATTTACAGTGAACTTACAGTAATTAAATAGCATTTAATACAATGCTTTTCGTGTAATATTCCACGCGTATAGAATAGGTGTATGTACTACAAACCGGGTTTGTATACTACGACTATCGCCTATACACCAAATCATAACTGAATTTTTATAGATTTACAATTTTCTTTGTATTAAGCATTCACAGATCATAACGAGAAAAGTAGCTTCAGAGAACTTGCTACTGTTTTCATTTCTTATTTTAAAACTTTATAGGTAATTATGCGTTGACAGTTTATTTAACCAACAAATGAATAACATTTCCTTTTCATACTGGTGCAGTATATGGGACCAATTTTGTCACACGATTATTTATACGTAAAACATCACTTTTACAGATTAAATTATTTTAATCGCGAAATTTCACAAGTTTATAGGGGCTAGTTAAGTGTGTTCTATGTGCCTACATCTGTATATATTACATAATAAGTAAATAACTAAATAAGCGCCACCAGAAAAAAAGTCTGACTATGTTGGTACAAACCGTCATCATAAGGGTGTTTGTATTTTAATATATGTACAAATTGAATCTTCTAGTCGAGGATTTTCAGACTTGTAGAGTATAGAATATAAGCGCGTAGTAATTTTTATTTAAAATATATCTTTTGTACACGATTTAAAAGTTTACTAGTAAAAGAAAAATCGAGTTCCTAACGTTTCTGTTTAAACAAAGTAAACATGTGTAGGGAAGTAAGAAAGCGTGCCTTAAATGACTATCATGCATTAAAAGTAACGCTTGTTTCGTACAAAGAAGGCAGGCGTACCATAAAAAGTTCCTTCTTAAGTAATTAAAAAGAAAGGCCTGTGTCGGTTGTGTAGTAAATTGTATACTGAAAGACATTTGCTCATATTATCACTCACATTCCAAGCAACGAAGTTACAACGATTGTATTTAATTTTGTACCATCATTTGAACTTCAACGAATGTTTTACAGTCAATAAAATTTTTCTTAAGAAATTACCTCTTAAAATCTGTCATGCGCGCATTCACACATAGATCCTAAACATGCAGTCATACTTTCGAGTCTATATCAATCAATCAATTTATAGAAATGAGTTACTGAAAACAGACCTTGAACTGGTTCAGGCTGAAACTGCTGTTTGATGTAATTAAAGACTCTGAGAGGTATGGAATCCTTGGGTCGATGTCGATAAACGATCTCACTGTCGGGGGTCGTGCTGCAGGAGCCTCGCCGGTCGCTGGACGAGCCGCCTCTGCTGCCCGACGTCACGTGCACGCTGTACATGTTGCGAGCGCGCGAGCGCGACTAGTCTCGCGTCTAAGCGAGCCTTACTTTTTTTCGCGAAGAAGTGGAGCTGCTGTCGACTATAGACCTGCCGACGACGACGGGAGGGGTGTTGCTCGGCTCGAGTTCACTGATCTATAGTATGCAGGTTTATCGTTGCTGCGACAGGAAAATTGCACTTACGGTTGAGCTGGAAGGGGAGCCCGCCCTGCGGAATGCGAACGATTGAAAGAGCGCTGGGAGCGATTATGTAGCGGTTGCGTGGTAAAATTAATTATTTGTGCGCTGTATTGTTTTTAGAGTAGAACGATTTTTATCCGATTTTACAGATCGATATTTCTCGAAATTATACAAGTAAAGAGAGAATATTCAAATTATAACAAAACACTTGCTCGTTGCATCCATGCAAAGCATATTTATTGTATCTTAGTTAAATTTAACTTGACGAGTGAGATTTATTTTTACACTTTTTACTATATAATTAATTTTCTTGATTAACAACAAAGTTAAAAATAAGTTTAGTTTCTTGAAAACGAATGTCCGACTATGTTCGGCATATATCTACTGTCATATCCTCGTGTCATATAAGTAATTTTACCTCAAGCAAAGTTTCATAGGCCTAGTTGAAACTTTCTCTTCTACTTTAAAGGGGTTGAACTCTTTTTTAATTCAGCGTCGCTTTGCTTTTTAAACTATAGGAAAAGACTTCAGAAGAACTTGCAAGTTCTATTTTCATTATTTTCTTGCTTCAATTCACAGTTCTCTTTGAATGAAATATATACTTCCCTTTTACAAAGACTTAAGTTTTGGTGGAAATTATTGAAATGTGAACAAATGAAGCAAAATACAAGTTTTATATCAAATAAATATTCTACGTTAGTTCTTGATTTTTATTTAAATATTAGTTATTTTAAACTGGGTTTTGAGAGCAAAGAATAGTACTGAAATGCTTCAAGATGTCAAGTGCACATGCGACATTTTACATTGCTATTATCATTTAACGCTGCCTTGAACAGTTCTGCAGAAACACTTCGAGTAAACACAAATTTTGTCGGAGGTTAAATGCGGTACCCGCAATTAAGAATCATTTATAAACGTAAACAAACAAGATTGAATCATTATAATACTTTTCTATTTTTCTTTTTCAGTTTTAGATTGAGTAAATGAATAAAACAAAATTTTTTTAATAAACGAGGGAAACAGTATACAGATGTCGACCGCAATGCTGTTCATGAATTTTACAGTTGATTTAAGTGCGTCGCAGGATCGTTCAAATTAATTAAAAACACTCGTTTTGTCTAACTTTTTGCACCGAAGCTTTTAAGTTATGCCTCTGACCCAGTGTCGACTACGTTTCCGTATTTTCAAAATATTTATATTGTATACCTCCGGTCTATTTCAAAACGAAAATAAAATAAGTACAAAGTTTAATCACAAAACTCGTTAAAAACACGTTTTTTAAAACGCGCAATACTGCAGGTGTACATTCCAATTTAAAAGAACATATTAGAAAACAGCGTAAAAAAAAAGTTCAAGAAAAATACAACTAAAAGCGAAATCCTTCGGTCGCCGTCGTGTATATACTCAAGTGCTAGCAAGCAAACTCGCTCCTCCAAAAAGCAACCGACTGTCTACGCAGGTTGAAAGTGAGAAAAAGGAAAAGCAGCAAATAGTATATATAAGCCGCTAAAATTCGCGCGCGCGCACACAGAACCGCAGCCGTCGAGCGTCCGCGTGAAACTCGGCCCCCTTTCGTGATGCTGCGCTGCTGCTCCACGATATTGCAGCCCACCTGCTACTATACTGTAATAAAAGTACGTGCCACCGGCGCTACTGCCGCAGCCGCGAAAAAAGAAAAGCTAGACACACACATGCGGAAAAGCGGTCGCAAGAAGAAAGAGATTCTCTGTCTCTCTCTCTCTTTCTCTATGTGCGAACGGTAGATACTTGAAAGAGAGAGAGAGAGAGAGAGTTGCATCTTTAATGAGGTCCTTCACTGCAGGGATACTCTCGAGTCTAATTATTTCACCGCGGGCAAATGCGCATTCCCCCACTACCGGGAATTTTTCGCGTTTTTCGCTGGTATATATGTATATATACCATTACTTTGTGCGCAAGTATACATGTTAGCCGGATGAGGTTCAGAGTTTGTCTTTGCGTTGGGAAAGTTTGGATTTCTGTGTGCATGAACTTTGCTGTATATATTATTATATATAGATTTACACGCAGTGTAGACAGTTTGCATTATTCAAAATCATATAGGAGTTTTAATAAAGACACATTCTGCAGTTATATATAAGGAATCATTTTATGCCTGAAGTTATTCTTCTTATTTTAATTTCGTAAACTTGAGTTTGATGCCAAAAAGGGGACTGTGCGAGAATGTCCTGGGAGAATCTAAATCCTTAATGAGGACATCCCTGATGAGCTCTGGATCGTTGAGTATGAGGATTGGCTTTCGACGATCAAAGATACCGATCATCGGCTCATTTTTCAGTCGATGATACTCCCGTTGAACAAAGCCGGCGAAACCTACGCGACGCAGCAGCAAGTTCTTCATGTTGCCGAAAAACGGCAGCAGTTTCGGTCCCTTGATTCCACGGGTCTGCCAGAAGTCGTAGGGGAAGACGAGGTAGTAGTACAGGCATATCACTAGAAGGCCCAGGATAATTATCAGGCCGTTAAGACTATTGAGTACCATGTCGTAAGTGAGAGACTGGTTATGCTTTTTAAATCAAACTCTTGACCGTCCTAATATTCTTCATTTTTCGCACCATTCTAGACTACGAGCGGTTTAGAGACTGAAACATTTTAGTCAGAACGTTTTATATTAAATTCTACAGAAACAAAGGAGTCTTTGTCTGACAGATGATTAATACGTTACTTTAATTTGATTAATAGTGCGGTTACATAATCTTGTGGAATTGCCATTATAAAATACGCCAAATTTAATTATGTTTAATTACACAGCATATCCTGACAAGATCAAAGATAGCAAATAAGATTTGGATTTCAAAGGAATTTGATTGATCATTTAAGTACTTTATAATAGTTAACACTTTTTTCGCTATATATAGTCTATAGTATTTGGAAAATGTATTTTTCCTCTATTTAATCGACTAAATAGGAACAACATATTACAATATCATTAATCTAAAAACTTATCGCCCCTTACCTCTGACACTTCTTATAACTTATAAAATGGTCATGTGTGCCATTCTCTATATGTGCGAACGGTAGATACTTGAGAGAGAGAGAGAAAGAGGTTGCATCTTTAATGAGGCCCTTCACTGCAGGGATATTCTCGAGTCTAATTATTTCACCGCGGGCAAATGCGCATTCCCCCACTACCGGGAATTTTTCGCGTTTTTCGCTGGTATATGTATACATACCATTACTTTGTGAGCAAGTATACATGTTAGCCGGATGAGGTTTAGAGTTCGTCTTTGTGTTGGGAAAGTTCGGTTTTTCTGTGTGCACGAACTTTTCTTTATATATTATTATATATAGATTTATACGCAGTGTAGACAGTTTGCATTATTCAAAATCATATAGGAGTTTTAATAAAGACACATTCTATAAGAAATCATTTTATTCGCGAAGTTATTGTTGTTACTTTAATTTCGTGAACTTGAGTTTGATGCCAAAAAGGGGACTGAGCGATAGAGCTTTTGGATTTCTCACATAAGGAATGCAGGTCTCTTCGCAGAGGTCGACCTTGTAATTTTGTAGGATTTTGATGATGCCAACTTTCGACTGATAGTACGCGAAGCGTCCACCTAAATCACGAGATTGATATACAATTTTATAAGCAACTTCGAATTATTATTTATTTATTTTTTTATTTTAAACGAGCTGAGTTCGATTATACCTATGCACTTTCTCGGGCCATCGCCGAAAGGCAGATAGAAAGACGGATGTCTAAGCTTTACGTTTTCCTCGTTGAATCTTTCAGGATCGAATTTATCCGGATCGGGATAAATCTGCGAATCGCGTTGAATGCCTATCACCGGAATCCAAATGGCGGTTCCTTTTGGAATCCTCACATTTGTCCCGGAGAACTTGTACGGCTTCGTCGCGGTCCTCATCAAGATAACGACTGGCGGATATTTTCTCAGAGTTTCTGTAACGTGAACGTTGATTTATTAAATATCTGGTATTGTCATTTCAGCGGTCATAATAAGTATCGCTTCTCTTCTGTAAATATAGGCTCACCGCAGAAAACTTTGTGCAGGTACTTGAAATCCTTGACGTTTTGGTACGTCAAATCACCGTTGCTATTTTGAAGGAACTCGTTTATTTCTCGTCGAAGCTCATCCTGAATCGAGTGGTTTTGAGCTAATTCGTAGAGTGTATGACTTATGGACAGAGACGAAGTTTCGAAACCGGCTAGGAAGAAGACGAATACTTGGGCGGCGATTAAAGCGTCCGTCATTTCTTGTGTGTACATGTGAAAAATAGATACAGAATGTGATAATTGGAATTTTTACATAAGATTCTAAAGTATACAGGGAAGAGCCATCCAGTATATAAGGTTACCTAGAAATAGAAATTTCGAGCGTAATTTTTTATTGGCGTCATGAAAATTAAAATTTTTATAATTAATATAAGCGAAAAAACTATATAACTGCATACCGATATTGTTGACTTTACTGGGGTCGTCCTTGATGTCCATCATCAGATCGATGAAGTCGTTTCTCCTAACGTTGTTCTTTCTTCGGTATTCGAGGGTCTGCGTCGTCAACTGTATGAAAAACTCGTTGACACGTCGATCGACAAGCAGAGGTGCGAAGTACTTGAACAGCCAAGGTGCGAACTCCCTGAATCTCGAGGTAAGGAACTTTCTAGTCGACCTCGTGAAAACCCAGCGGCCGATCTCCCTGAATTCGCTATTCTCCTCAGCGATGGCATTCATGTTGAGGCCGAAAGCGCAGACTCCGATGACATCCGTGGTGTACCTGGCCGCCATCTCGGTGCAATCGATCACCGGGTTCTCCTTCACGTATTTTTCCATAAAGTTCTCCAAGTTTTCGCTACACCCCTTCAGCAGGTAGAACATGTCCTTGAGCTTGCCGGCGGTGAAGCTTGGCGAGAGCTTCTGTCTAAGCGGTCGCCAACGCTCGGTTTCGAGGAAGAACAGATTCTGCGTCAGAGGATCGTCCTTGGTGCTGAGCCGCAAGCTGCGGTAGCTGAATACCGAAAAGTCCTTGATGAGGACATCTCTGATGAGCTCTGGATCGTTGAGTATGAGGATTGGCTTTCGACGATCGAAGATACCGATCATCGGCTCGTTTTTCAGTCGATGGTACTCGCGTTGAACGAAGTCGGCGATGCAGACACGACGCAGCAACAGGTCCTTCGTGTTGCCGAAAAACAGCAGCGGTTTCGGGCCCTTGATTCCACGGATCTGCCAGAAGTCGTAGGGAAAGACGAGGTAGTAGTACAGGCATATCACTAGAAGGCCCAGGATGATTGTCAGGCCGTTAATACTATCGAGTTCCATGTTGTAAGTGAGATACTGGTTATGTTTTTTAAATCAAACCCATTTTTCGCACCATTCTGGACCACGAGCGGTTTAGAAACTGAAAAATTTTAGTCAGAACGTTTTATATAGAATTTTATAGAAACGAAGGAGTTTTTGTCTGACAGATGATTAATACTTTACTTTAATTTGATTAATAGTGCGGTTACATAATCTTGTGGAATCGCCATAGCAAATAAGATTTGGATTCCAAAGGAATTTGATTGATCATTTAAGTACTTTATAATAGTTAACACTTTTTTCGCTATATATAGTCTATAGGATTTGGAAAATGTATTTTTCCCCTAATTAATCGACTAAATTGGAAAATATTAAATATTTTGTTGGATATGCCCAAGTATTTTGTGTTAACTCGAAAAGAATGCAACTTATATTTTAAAAAGTTTTACAAATACAAATATTACATTATCATGATTCTAAAAACTTCTCGTCCCTTGCCTCTAACATTTCTTACAACTTATAAAATGGTCATTTATTGAGTACATACATACAATCAGTCGAATGCTTTTCCTCGTTTTTTTACAACAACCTAATACGTACATACATTGATGAGGACATCCCTGATGAGCTCTGGATCGTTGAGTATGAGGATTGGCTTTCGCCGGTCGAAGATACCGATCATCGGCTCGTCTTTCAGTGGAAGGTACTCGCGTTGAACGAAGTCGGCGAGGCAGACACGACGCAGCAGCAGGTCCTTCGTGTTGTCGAAAAACGGCAGCGGTTTCGGGCCCTTGATTCCACGGATCTGCCAGAAGTCGTAGGGAAAGACGAGGTAGTAGCACAGGCATAGCACTAGAAGGCCCAGGACGATTGTCAAGCCGATAAGACTATTGAGTTCCATGTTGACAGCGTGAAACGGTGTTTTTTTTCTAATTTTTCACCATTGAGGAACTAATGGACTCGGAATACTATATGCGTAATAGCGCACAAGCAGTCTACGAACCGTTAAAATACTGACAAATTGTCATCAGAACGGTTTATATTAAATTCTATATACAAACAAAGAAGCCTCTTTTTGAAAGATAAAAACACAATTTTTTATAATTTGATTAATAGTGGAGTTACATAATCATGCATAACTGCCATTGTAAAACGCATGGCCCTGAAAAGATAGAATATGAGATATAAAATTTTTGTTTTAAAAAACATTTGATTAATCCTTTATGAGTTTATGCTCTTTGTAGTCAACGCCTTTTCGCGTTTACGGTTCATATATTATTTTTCCTGCACTTCATCAACCAGATTGGAAAATATAAAATATTTGGTCAAATAAGAAAGTATTTGGCTTCAACTCGAAAAAATACAATTTATTCTACAAAAATAAATTTTGCAATTACATAAAGTTATAACGATTATTTAAAAAACTTTTGGTCCCTTATCTGTAATGGTCCTTTACTGATTATACACAAAGAGTCAAATTCTTTTTCTAAATTTGTACATCAAACTAAAAATATCTTTAGCAGTACAATAATAACACTTTTTGTGTTTTACATTCTCAATATTTTTGAAACTATTTTTTTTTACTGGAACAAAATTTTCATTTTGACACTAAATTGTCTAAATATAAAACTACACAGTGCTATTATGAACGATCAATCATAATAAATTATAATTATTATAAGTTTACGAGGAATATTTACTCAAATGCTAAACTCTCAATACATACATCAATTGCATAAACTTCTTCGCGATTATCGTACTAGTCTAGATGCTTTTTGCAGAATAAAGTATTTTATACTGGTCATGCATTCTGCAATCCTGTAACACAACAAGCAACAATATTTCTTGTGAAAGAAGTAAACTATATATTTATACTGATGAAGAAAATAGAAGCTCACCTATTCTGACTTTTTCAACTTCTTGTTTTATTGATCATCATCATCTCCAGTCAATGTTTGCTGAGCCAGTTTCCTTTTAGCAGTCTCTCTTTCTGCCTGAGTTCTTAAGATCTCATCTAAAAGGTGCGGATGAGACTTGACCATCGTGCCGTATCCCTCGCTTTTAATCACCAAATTCAACCTCTCAATGATATAATTGATCAGCATGGTTTTCTGCCAACTATCCTTTCTGGCATCAGCACCGATGAGCAAACCTGTCGCATTCTCTGGCTTCACAATGACCATCATTTGCTTCTTGTAGGCTTCCTCCATGTCGCTCAACTGGTACTTTTTAGCTAAATGCAGCAGACCATCCAGGTTCCTCTCCTGCACACTTGCTACCTGAGCCGAGTAAATAAACTGCAGCATATCGGCAAAGTCCTCGATTTGCACGACCTCGTCCGTCAGACGGATAAGTAGTCGTTTGGTGCGGTTGTCAGGTTTGAGAGTAGTAGCAAAGACTGGGCTGCGCGCCGACAAAATGGCTTTGTGCACCTGAAAATCTCGCTTCTGATCTTTACGACGTACCGCCAGCGTCACATCGCTCAATTGGGCCTTATTCAGCAACGAGCCCAAGTCGGATAGCAACTTTGTTGGATCAGAATTATCGGCGCCACCAGGACACCTACTCAATTCTGCAGATTGTACTTTCGGTGCCACTACCGCGGAAGGAATTGAAAGCTTGTTCTGGTTCATAATCTGGATCTGGAAAACTAGTATGAGCTGTTCCGGTATCTGATTAGTAAGGGGGTCAACAAATTTTCTAACTTCCACAATCTTATGCTGCTCGGGCAGGTCGGGCAGATAATAAAAGCTATGATTTCCCACAACTTTAGGCTTGCCATCCAACCAGGAGCCAATACAAAGCAGATTCGCGTGCTGTACATGATAAGGAACACTTTCTTGCAGCTGAAATTTAGGCCTCTTAAGCACAACCTGCATATCGATAATAAACTGATATTCACCGACTGCTTTTCCGGACTCCAGCACTATGCCGACGCCCCAACAAAATTCGTCGGTTTTCATACTGATCAGGTTTCGTTTTTCTTTCAATATTGAGGATAACATGAACTCTTTAAGCGTTACATTCCCCAGGGATAAGGTTCTTCTACACGTAAGTGAATAGCTTTTCAGATTCGAGTTGGCCATCGCAACAACCACAGATTCGACTAAGCTTCGCGAAGGACTAAACTTAACTGTTGAGCGCTTTCGCGCAGTCCATAGTGTTCGAAAACGAATAGGGTTATTTTTGGATTGGGACAATATACTTAGAGTTCCTGGAAAAATGACGTATTTCCAGGATCTCTAATAATATTATAAAATATGTAGTGTACGGTGGCGCCGCCACTTATTTTACGGCAATGTTAGTGAGTATTAGTTTGGAAGATGGAACGTTTTTAAAAAGATCGTTGTGAGATGGAAAAAATTTAACCAATTAGAGAGCACGTTATTAAAAACGTTCCAGCTTCCATTAGGGGGTGTTGTGTAGGTTGCTCGCTCGGCTCACGCCACATCTGCAACCGCTCTGCAACTGTCGCATTTCTTCAGCGGAAAGTCACGGAGATGGTTAATAAGACTACTACTGTAAAAGAGTGATCTTCGTTTTGGAGCGTCGCGGTCGCAGAAGTTTTCTTCAGGTGAATAATTAGTTTTGCCAAAGAATAGACAACTATATAATGTACTTATGCATTGTTTTCCTGATTCTTGGAATCGAGGCGTAGTAGTTTTCTATATCTGTATTTTACTCGTCCGCTATACCTGCGATAGACGCCTTTTTTTCGCAAAATTTGTCTCCCCGTCCTCCGTCGGCATTAGGGGAACGGGAAATAGCAGAGAATGAGCTTCATTTCGCAGAATCTGTTGCGACGGTTATTGCTTTGTTTTAATTTTTAGACTCCGAAAAGTTCCCAAGTGTTTAGGAAATAATACTTACCTTGATGGTGGATTTAGTAATAAAAGATTATAAAAACCGTTTAATTTTTGCAAGTGCTTGAACTTAATATAACTCTCTTTGTCATCACTGCCAAGATTTCTTATTGTTTCGTGTTTAAAAAATATTTAAATAATTGTCGTTAGAACACTCTTTATATCGGTACATATCAGTTTATTTTACTGAAGAGGTGAAAATCAACAGTTGAAAACTAGTAAAAACTCATGATGGTCTTGTTATAGATAATTTTAAGAGTGCTATTTCTGAGGTTGACCAAGAAACAATTTGTACAATTTATTCTATATTTTTTGCTATATTTTTATTTCTTCCTGTGTGGATCGTTTTGAATTTTTTACAACAATATAAATATATTATTTTTTTTAGATGTTTTATTCAGTAGAACTATTGTCCCTGAGAAAAAACAGAAAGGGTCGACTACCACGATGTTGGCTTGTAGGTACAACGAAGAACTACCGCAGCAAGTTGTCCAAAGAGGAAATCAACAGCGTTCAAGTTGATCGAGCATGGTGAGAATTTTTCACTCAGAATTTAGAATATTTACACCACTATAAATCTTTTGATGTGTTTTTTAAAAATCACATTGCAGTGAGGACATCATACAAGGTTTGACAGGACAAGAGGGTGTACCACGATTGAGCTTATACCTGGCAGCTCAACTATCATTTGGAGCTATAAAAATTTTTCAGGATCAAGTGAATGACCTATACGGTACTTAAATTTGCATTTGCTTTTTAAAAATTGATATTAAACTAACAAAGTGTTTACTATTCTTCACCAGAGGATACTTTGAAATTGTTGAGCATACCAAAACCTGAGAAGAAGAAAAGGTTTATAATGTCACATTTGTAATATTTGTAAAATCTAATCAATGTTCATATGATAAATAACAATAGATTTTTGTATAATGTTTGTAGCAAAAAAACTAAAGCTGCAAATGCACAAAAAGATGAAGTGACTAAAAAATTGGATATCGATCTAAATGAAGATGACGAAACCAAGCGCATTTTGGAAACTGAACTATTGGATTTAGATCTTGAAACATTTTTTCAAGATATTGATCGAACAGATAAACATCAGCTCGTAGAAATAGATGAATATGAGGTCACAGTTTAATTAAAATATATATAACAAAAGTTATTCATTTATATAAACACAAAATTTACTAAATTTATATGTATGTTCCTGAATTTTATGTTTAGGTAATTGAGCCATTCAGATTTCCATCTTTGGGTATAATTGACCGGTGAGAATCGTTATATTCATTTATTTTTTATAGATTATAATAATTTGAATGTGTTATTATTACTTTTCTTTACAGTTTGCCAACTCTTCCTCCCGGATCAGATGTAACAGATTATATCAATAATTTTCCAACGGTGCAAGATTCATCTATTGGTAATGATACTTTTAAAATTTGTAATATTACCTCGATATTTTATAATTCCATTTGATGATATTGAAGCACAAGATGATATGGAAGAGAGAGCTCCTGCTGACTTTTTAGCAAGTGATAATGAACATCCAGGTACGCCAAAAAGGAAATCTCAGGAAGTAGGAGATGATATTGAACAAAGAGCTCCTGCTCAAACTTTAGTAGAAGATAACGAACCTCCAGCTACGCCAAAAAGAAAATCTCGTAGGCAGCATGATGAAACACCAACAAAAAGAAAACGAGTAATGTTTTTTCAACTTCTAACGTTTGCTTCATGTTTATAATTGAAATTAGTTAATAAATAAATTCGAACTTTCACAGCTTTTAGCAACAGAGACAGCAAGGAGTCCTACTTCACATCGTTCTGCGCGTCAGTCACTCCAAAATAACTTGATAGGACCTGAGTCTATTCAAGAAAATACTGCAGAAATAGGCAATTTAGATCTATCTCTGTGTGACAACTCTGAAGAAGCACAAAGTACGTACATTTATGCTAACAATTTCGCAAATAACTATATTTTACTACTAAATTCATATATTTTTTAGTACCTGCAAAGAACCAGAGATTTTCACCTCCTACAGAGAGCACAGGAACTGCCGAAATGGCAAACCGCCAAAATGTAGTTGAAGTTCTGGCACATCCTATCATTGAAGTAACAGAAGTCTCAACAACGATTGTAGCTGATGAACCTGTTAATCATGTGTCATCAGACGGGTTTCTGAGACCGGAGCAGCTGATGACTTCATCAGGACCTCCAAGAGCCGCATCTATTGCTCCTGAGGATCAAAGGCAAGATAATGAACAATTATTTAGTTATCAGTTGATTCTTTATTTGATTAATAAGTTAATTGTTAATTATCTTGTTTAATTTACAATTTAGAAACGAACCGATAATTCAACAGCCAAGCCGTGATCAAGAATCTGAATTTGTTTTACCAGAACTTGACGATAATGTTTTAGTAACTTCATCAGCATCTAGACGAAAAAGACGAATTTTTTCGGACAAAAACAAGCAAATTAAAATTAATTATATATCAAATACCTTAGATAAAATTTATACAAGGGTAAGTTTTTCAATTAATTCATTATAACAATGTTTTAGGTATGTTTATATTTTGCAATTTATATTTATATACTAGACATGGGAACCCTGCCCACTTGATGTTCGTGGCAAAATGGTAGCAAACTCATTATTGTCATTGCCGTCAGTTGGACGGAAAGTTGAATCGCGAGGGAATAGAACCACCTGTCCTTTGTCGGTAAAATTACGCGACTTGTTTTCCTACAATGCAGAAAATTTGCGTACCAATGAACTCGGTAAGTTATATTTTACTCTACTGTTCATTATTATGGATTGCCCTGATTGATTACATGAAACTCTTTTTTTAGATCTCGATCAAATGCCTCGAAGAGACGATTTAGTCAATAAAAGGCGGCGAGGTTCTGAAGTTCAGCGCAGGGAGAGCTCTGTTGAATCGAGATCGAGAACACGGGCGCCTAGCCCACGTAGTCCGTCGCACTCGCAAAGGCAAACCGATCAGCAACTTATGCCACCGCCATCGGCACCTATCTCATTAGTACACAGTCGTGAGCATCCTTCACCCCGTCCATCAAGGTTTTATACGTTTTATTTTTGCAACGCTTAAACATTAAATATATAGGTATAACTAGACTAAATAATGTCGCAATAATTAATCATAAAAATATCTTAAGCGCTCATTAACGAAATATTATTTCACACGAATGTTTAGTTCATAATTCAAGTTAATGTAAACAGTTATCGTTTTAACAACTGAGAAATTTATTTCATATATGCCTAAATTCATAAACATATACCAATCCGAATTTTTATTTTTTTTTATTTTTGACAAACAGGGGAATTTCTGAGCCGATGGAACCAGAATTGGCAGCATCACCAAGGCAGGCTAGGCAACGCAGCCAGCCATCCACTATCGAAACCGATGTGCAAGCTGAGTTCCGGCAATCGGAGGCGGCACTCCCAACAGGTGAGTCAGTACAGCCTTCTGAGGCTGATCAAGCAACCATGGAAGCAGAAGCACTACGTCCAGATGTGCCAATGTCGATAAATGAGCCGATATATCCATCTGCGGCGGATGATGTACAAATCGAACCACCAATGTCGGATGAGAGTTTCCTTCCTGTAGTTCCTTTGCGGAGACTAACCGAATCGGCACAGAATGCAACAGAGTGAGTTTTATAAAGATAACAATAATATCAGATCGAACAAAATTCGAATATAGTAATTTTTGTTTCATAGTAATATCGTTCAGAATATTTAAGAAAATTTTTTTATTTAAAACTGTTAACGTTAATCGATAAAAGTGTATTTTTGCAGAAAAGTAAAATGTTAATTAAAATATACTAGAAATCTATTCATGAGATAATCTCTTTAAACAGGGTTGCTGATTCGCAATCTTCTCATGCAATATTTATGACACGGGATGAATTCCATGAGCTTTTGAAACAGTTGTGGTCAATTATGATGGAGTTTAACGAACCGCCTAAATTGTCGTTTGCTGATGTGTTTATACAAGAGCAAATTTCAGTGCGTGAAGTCATAAAATATTTGATATATTTGTTTGGTGAGTATTAGTTTTGTTTTACACGTGTTAATACTTACCATAAATAATATGATATTTTGTAATATACAATTCAACTCAGCCATAGTATAATATGAAATATTTATTTCAGAATTTGAGCAGAAAATGATATTGTGTATTGAACAAGACTCTCCTTTCGAGAACTATATTTGTAAAATAGAAGAATTAGAAGCAAATTAATTAAATTACGCTTTTATTATTACTTAATTTTAGCGTTTATTTTATATTCAATTTTTAAATATTGCAAATGGCACAGGAATAGAATTCTTGATCAATTTATTTGCTTTTTTAATGCAAATTTCCTTTTTGATATAATTTTTTGCACGTTTACAAAGATTTGCATTTTATTGATGTAATATATATTCTACATCCATTATTAATGAAATTAGAAAACAATTATTTTTTTGAAATATAAAATTTGTAATAATAATAATAGAAATGTACGCGTTACGTAGTGTAAAATTACAAGAGTTTGCGTGCATGACTACTACATAAATGAAATTTAAAAAATTGCTAAAAATGCTTATAAGCATCTTAAGCTAAAAGTGTAATGGTATATGGAAGATTTTTAGGATTATTTAATTGAATTGTTTTATGTATGATTTTTCAAGGTTGCGATGTAAATGTGGTTGAGTCAATATTCATTGAAAAACACATTTTGATTACTATCTTAAACCGCAACGAGTACGTTTTATTTATTTATTTTGTTGTTTTTTTAACAAATGTATAATTTTATAATGATATCGCATGCTTGTAGTCCATTGTAATAAGACGGTGAAATCATTGTAAAGGAAAAAGGGTATTAAGATTGATCTGTGATGATTATCGTTATATTGTTGAACAATGATAATTTTAATGTATTTATTACAAATTACAAATAATAATATTAATTAGCATATAATGTGTATTAATGTCAGTCAATTAATAAAAAGTATTTATTCATAACATAATGTAGTGAAAACTAATTTGTATAAGATATATATCGCGGCAGTCAGTACTCTTTAAAACTATACATTGTACATATATACTTCGATGTGGGCACCTTCGAGCAAGATATTTACAGTTTAAATTTATTCTTAAAACAGGGTATAACTTTAGAATCATTAATACCAATACGTGACTAGATGGCATTACCTATAGTAATTATAATAAGATTCATTATACGTAAACTATTGCGTTCTTCTTCATACTAATAGAACATGATTTTATTCAGAAAAAAAGCCATACTTTACTAGTCTCGTCGCGCTGATATAGAAACTCGATCACAGAAAATTTTCTTAAAATACATGTTCAAGCAGATAATTTTGACTTGGCACTCAATGAATCAAAGCTGTAAATTTTCGAAAGTAAATCCGTGGACGATATGTGTGCCGTATTAAGCTCGGCAACTCATTTAGTCAATGGCACCACTAGCGTCACTAGTGTCGTCGGGCTTCTGCAGCTTGCAGAGTTTTCCGAAAAAGTCGCGGTGCAGAGCTTGTTCAAAATTCAAACAAGGACTTCATGCGAAAAGCTGTTCAAAGGACTTCATGCTTTACCAATTCCGTACATTATCAACATATCACTTTATAAATCGTACTTAAATTATCGCATTTAAATCAAGCAATAAAGAAAAATAAAACATTATTTAAAGAAGCCTGATAATCTACATAATAATTTATTTTTACATTTTATTACTAATAACTATATTTGTGATGAAGTGGAAACTTCAGAATGTGTGATGCGATGTAAATATATTATAGTGTATATTGTTTTTATTTTATTTACTCAGATACATTTGTAAGGATAATGAGAATGATAAAAATGTTGAAATATTCAATCAACAATATAAACATTATATTTACCATTTTCTTCATATATATTTTGAAATCACGCAAGTGCGTGTGATTTGAAAATAATACTTAGGTATAATATTTTAACAGCAGATAAAAAAATAAGATATAATAATACATCTCCATCTAAAGCACATATTAATACGTTTACAAAAAAGCATGTTTCTCTGTTATTTCTATATTAGTTTTCGTTTTGGTATATATTTTTCTCAGTATATACGTCTTCATCTCATCTAAGCGTACTTGATGAACCTGAAATATAATGCTGAGTCACGGTGACTCTTACCGTCTTTACCGCAGCCTGCGTAACATGTTGTCGACATTCAGATAGTATAGCTTTATTCAGTCTGCGAATCATCAAGGAACATAAAGGTGCAGGCGGATAAGCTGCGTATATAAATAAGACGCAATCGCAGTGATCAAGTGCTTATAATAACTTTAACAAGATTCATAATGTTTATTAAACGTTATAGATGTGTTCAGGTATAATTCATTAATAAGTTTGGATGTATATATATATCAATACGAATAATAATTTGTAGAATATATATATTTTTTTTATCAGCGTTCTCTTTTTTTCTCACAGGACTTCTAAAGCGCGGATTTCAATAATAAAATAGGCTTCAATAACACAATGGCGTTGCTGGGCCTTTTTGAAGTAGCAGCCGGTCTGGTAGTCCTGGGCCTGGCTATCTACTACTACCTCACCTCGAACATGGACTTTTGGAGCAATCGCGGTGTCAAGGGTCCAAAACCTGTGCCACTTTTTGGCACAACGCGCGACGTCGTATTCGGCCGCATGTCACTAGCTCAACATACTGTACAGCTACACAAGGCTTACCACGACGAGCTTTTCGTCGGCCTCTTCACCAATCGACAGCCCATCCTCATGGTTCAGGACCCAGAGCTCATCAAGGACGTCCTCATCAAAGACTTCCAGGTGTTCAGCTACCGGGGACTACCCATCGCCAGCAAGGCCGAGCCTCTGATGCAGCACCTCTTCTTCCTCGAACCCGAGCGTTGGCGACCGCTTAGACAGAAGCTCTCGCCAAGCTTCACCTCCGGCAAACTCAAGGACATGTTCTACCTGCTGAAGGAGTGTGGCGAACACCTCGAGAGCTTCCTCGAGGGCTACGTGGAGAAGAACCCGGTGATCGAGTGTCGAGACCTCGCGGGCAAGTTTACCACTGACGTAATAGGGGTCTGCGCATTTGGCCTTAACATGAACGCCATCGCTGAAGAGGACAGCGAATTTCGTAAAATCGCGCACAAAATCTTCAACTCGTCGATCTTGTCTTTGATAAAAAATTATCTGAGATTTGCTGCACCCTGGATCATGGACTTGCTTACTCCTATCTTTTACGATCGAGAGATGAACGAGTTCTTCATCGGTACGATTGCCCAGACTATGGATTATAGGAAAAAGAATAACGTCAAGCGCAACGATTTCATCGATCTACTCATGGCCATCAAGGACGATCCGAGCAAAGTCAACGACATCGGTACGCGTGATAATGCGGTTCTGTTATTGAAAAATACTGTAAAAGAAAAACCGGTTTTTTGTTTCTATCATCAGATCTTATCTAAAATTCATCTGTTTCTATATTTTTTTTCAGAGCTTACGGAGACTTTAATTGCCGCCCAGGCCTTCGTATTTTTCCTTGCAGGTTTCGAGACTTCCTCGTCGACCATAAGTCACACCCTCTACGAATTGGCTCAGAATCCATCGATTCAGGATAAACTCCGCGAAGAAATTGTCGAAGGACTCAAGAATCATAATGGAGACCTAACGTACGAAAGCGTCAAAAGCATGAAGTACCTGCACAAAATTTTCTGCGGTTATTATCTTTAAACTGCCCTTTTTATCAAAATTGCAAAGTTATTATTTTTTCGCATAACTGAAAAATCTGTAAATTTTTATTTTACAGAAACTTTGAGGAAATACCCACCAGTTAGTATACTTCAAAGAAGCTCACTAGCACCTTACACCTTTTCGGGAACGAAAGTAACGATACCTGCAAATACGTTGCTGTGGATTCCAGCTCACGCGATTCAACACGATCCGGAGATTTATCCCGAACCGGACAAATTCGATCCCGATAGATTTGACGAGGAGAACATAAAGCACAGGCATCCGTCTTTCTATCTGCCTTTTGGCGATGGCCCAAGGAACTGCATTGGTATACTTATGACTATATAAGATATATATTTTTTTTTAACTTGTAAAATCTGAAACAAAAAGAGGAAATCATACATTTAAATGTTTATTATTAACTTTCAGGTGCTCGATTCGGCAATTACCAGACGAAAGTTGGTCTCATTCAAATCTTGAAAAATTATAAAGTCGAGATCTGCGATCAAACTTGCATACCTTATGTGATCGATCCGACTCAGTTTTTGTTGACACCAATCGATGGTATCAAGTTGAAGTTCAAAAAGATCAAGTAATACTCGTTTATGCAAATTTAGAATATGGACACGATAGTTTTCGATACAGCGTGCGTAAAGTGTATAACTTTACGCATTATAGAAATTTTTATAGTCGCAATTTACGTTCTCTGAAACGAAAAATATTGTTCGCGACATGTGCGTAAACTTATTTACACTCGAATACGAAATGCCGAAGCGGGCTGGTTTCACCGACCCTAGTATCCTCTAATTTTATGAAGCCAATTTTTATTCTGAAGTATTTGAAGCGAGGAGGACAACATCGTTTTTCTTACTGTGTATTACAATTTAAGTTGTACCTATTATATATATTATAATATATATGTATACATATATACAACTAAACATAACTATAAATATACATATATAATATATCAATGACCACTTATGAATGTATTTAGTTGGGACAATGGTGTTTTTAGATCCTCTCAATAAATTGTTTTTCTTAGCTATTTTTTTACGACGAATTGAAACTTTTTGATCATATGAATCTAAACCAATTTTTGATTTTCAATAAACAATAATCGTATTTTCTGCCTAATTTATAGATCAAAAGTATTCTTTTTTTTGTAGAATTTACATAATTTTTTATAATGTGTTCTTCAAGTACCTATAATAGTTACGATTTATAACACTGTTTCATAGAATACTTACTACATAACGATTTTTCCTTACAATCTTTTCTTACGTACAATGTATATACATACATACGCATAAAACGCAAGTACGACTATAAGCGCTATGTAAGATGTAACGTTGAATTTTTGCACCTTCCCGTACCTAGCGTTAACTGATATGGAGTAGTAAGTTCTCTAACCTCAAAAGTAAGAAAACACGTTTGTTATTGATATTTATGCAACTAATGATTTCTAAAGTAAATCACAAATGATATGAATTTATAATGTAATATTGTTTTTCAAAGAATAACTAGTGATTGAGTGTTTCAAGTTGGTAATACGTCATGTTCTTCTAATTTATCTTATTAATTAGTAATTATTCCCTTGATAATTCATGTCAATATTTCTTTTTTGTGAAGAAGACGTCAAGATGCAAGCTATTAAGTTCATCAGCAACAATCCACTGGTGACGAATTATGCCTATTCCTGCAGTTTCTTCAATCTCAATTCTATTTATGCACAGAGTTTGCGATGGAAAAGAAAACCACTTTGGCTGCCAACAGCTAAAACTAAGGTATTTCGTGTGAAACAAAGACCTGTAATACCAAAGGAGGAAACAATTGAAATTCAGAGGCTTTACAACAATTACAGAACTTATTATCGTTCAATCAGGTAAATACTATATACAAGTTCTTTTTAATTTACTTTGATACTTTTATTAATAAGTTTAACATTTTTTATTGATCTTTTATTGCAGGAAGTATATGATTCAAATTACAAATCAAAATGAAATACAGCTTGATCAGTCAGTAATTGACAAAGCTGAAGAAGAAGATTATGTTCAATGTATGAAACTAAATGAAGAATGGAACAAAGAAGTCGCGGTTGAACGACAAGTTAGACTGCAGAAGCAAAAGGAGGCTCGTCATTTGAAAGCTTTAGAAGGCATAGAATTGAAAAAGCAGAAAAAAGAACAAAAAAGACTAATAGCTATTGAAAAGATCAATGAAGCAAAGAAGCTTGTTCCTACATTAATTACAAGCGATAACATCGATCAAGCAATAGAGGAAGCATTAGCTGATGTTGTGAATCACAACAAGGCATTGGATGCCAGTGGCAATTGGTATACAGAGTTACCAGGGAATTCTACTGCAAAGAAACCAGAAAATATACGAATAAAACAATAAATTTAATCACTTTTTGTAAATAATAAAAAAAATTAAAATATAGATTTCAATATACATATATAGCCAATGGATATTGTTATTTGAATACGAACAAACTTTTTTTTTCTTATTTAATATAAGTCGAGACACTATTTATTATTGAGAATAGTCACATACATTTTTGACTAAATATACATTTTTTTTTAGTTAATCGTAATGCAACAAGTTATAAATATATCATCGGAACATCTTTGGCTTAGAGACATACATGATTCCTTTTTCTCTCTTTCCAATAAAATCATTCAAAATTAAAAAAGAAATTAGTAAACGAGAGTTACTTGACTGCAAAAATCACCTTCCTCTTTTAAAAAACTTCAAATTGGTTGTTATAATATGTATAAAAGTTAATATACTCTCAAAGATTGATTTGGCGAAGTTGATCACGCATATTGTTATTTCTGTTTGGCGGATATATTTTTGTCTGCTATATTATTTTAATGTATGGCATAATTGTGAAAAAAAAACCGTATACAAGTTAACTAAATTTTTTATAAATATTGTACAAATCTATGTGTTATCCCCTGTAAGTGTTCAGGCATATAAAGTCGCTCTAAGCGATTCTACGGAGTGCAAAGGGGAGATCAAAATTTACAACAGCATTGATCCGCTCTGAGCACTCGATTTTTTTTCTCAGTATATTATTTTCAGGCATTGTATAACTGTTTTTGGCGATGAAACCTTTATTTGTTTTCGCCTTGCAGGTATGTCGAGAGTGTTTATAATCGTGACAAGAGTATTCTCATTAACTTTTCATTTTCCCGTGTTTTTGCTTGCTGATATAGAAAAAAGAGGATGTCGTCGACATTAAAAACTGCAGCTTTAAACCAAAATTCTCTACAAATTCGATTTTTTTCTTGGAAAACGTTGTACAAGAACATATATATAATATTAAAAAATGTAAAACACAACCGCAACGGTTTTTTTTTATATATAGAAAAAACGACACTAACGTACAAATCAACAATGCGCTTTTCTAAATTATCGTTATCAATATGTATATGTATGAAAAAGAAAGAAAATCGGCGCCTTGGGATTTTTTCCCCGTTTAGAGTGTTATTCCAGGCCTTTAATAATAAGTAATAAGGCCCAGATGTACTACCCAATAGCGACTTGGTTTTCCACTATTTGCACCAAAAGATTTGGTTTTCGCCACAACGTTATTATAGACATTACGTTTTCAGTATATAATAAACAATCGTGCCGCAGATTCAAGAGGAGAAAAGAAATCATACAATAAAATTTGTGGTGTGCGAACGTTCTAAATATATTTCTCAGCTCGAAGAGTATGAGATAATGGACAGGGAAAACAGCTAATTCTCGTTTAACGGCTACTCTAAATGTATAATATCGTAAAACTTACTTGCAATCGTATGGTAAATTATGATTTGTTTTTTTTTCAATCATTCACTCTGCTTAAACTTTAAACGCAAAGTTTTACTTATAAATGTATATACTCTTATTACTCGTTTGCTTTTAATGATAGTAATCGTAGCAATAAATCTACTGGCTAAAAGTACCTTGGGCGATGCAAAGCGGGGAAGTTTTTTTAATTAATTATACGTTCATTGTACTTCATTCGAACGTCATAGTCAATAAGTGCCGATCGTCAGATGCATAAATTAAAAATTTTAATTATTTTCATACCTCACTCGTCAACAATCATCTTCCTCGCTTCTCTCTCTCTCTCTTTCTCTTTCGTTTAAAATACACAGGTCGATATACTTTGTACTTTTAACGATGGTAATCCTATCATTTTAAATTTATGCATTTATCTGGTGAACAATTTTCTTTGTATAACAATAAATGATTTGAGAATATTCACAATATAATAATTACGACGAAGAAAGCATCACCACATTAAAATTCATACATAATTTAAATATAAAGTTTCATACATAATTTTTATACACAATGCTTTTTGCAAGGGTGCGGTTTAAGGGAGGAAGTTCTATTGCACTTGAATGTCTTGACGTTCGGTATACACGAAGAAAGATAAACAATTATGTTATAATTGCGATGATGATTCAGGTTTAACAATAAGTTGTTTTTAATCAAAGATGACGCGTATGTATCTACGTGTATTATGTAAAGTATTCTCGAGTCTACTCTTTTCCGCTTTTTTGTCATTAACATCATCGTCTTCATCATCATTATCATCATATATAATATATATTCATATATTTATGTGTTAAACTTTAGGTACATCGTTATATATCTGCTAATTTCATACAGGCTAGCAGGCGTATGAACGTTGTACTGATTTCATTTGTCTCTTTCTATCGAAAACATCAATGATTTTTTTCTCTCTCTTTTTGTTCGACAAATCTCACGCGCGTTATTATTTTTTTTTAATTATTATAGATTTTATATTATTTTTATATCGTGTAAAAATGATAAGAATATCATTCGAGACACGCGCGTGTAAGCACGAATAAGTAAAGTCGCTACATGTTCAATTGTACACGCGTACGTGGTGTATATAAATATTGTATATTTACATTGTATGTATGTATACGCACGCAGCAGCTGTCATTTAATTTTCTGGGTCCCTGAAATACATTTCCCGCGAATTTCTCAACTTTTTATTAAAATCGTTTTGTCAGTTATTAACATTTCGGTTACAATTTTGTGCAATCTGGTTCTCCAGACTCACGCTGACACTCAATGTCTCTTCTATTTACATGGTACAAATAAGATTGTCTTTTTTTGGAATTCAGAGTAGTATCGAAAAGTACAAACATTAACTCCCATTTTCTGCGAATTGATTATCCTTAAACATTTTTATGACTCACCGTGGCGTAAACCTCGATTTATGCCACGCTCGTGCAAAAATGCACTCGCTAAATCTCGGTTTACGCACGTTGTTTTATAAAATATCGTACGATACTAGGGGGGTAAAGGGATTTCACCCTTTCACGAAACTACTTCACCGCACTAGTATCGTAATATACTATTAGATGACTTTATCTTTTAAAAATCTAATTATTGCTGATATATAGTTTACGAAGATGCGAATCAGCGTGAGTCTTAAAAATTATATTCTCGCAAAATGAGAATGTCCAGATAATCAATCTTATTATCAAAACTATTAATTACACTTATGTAACTTACAATTTATCATTTTTAAAATACATTATAATTTCTAATCATCTACAAATCTAAGTTTTATTAGTTTATTAATAAAAAGAAAAAATATTTATCCCCTTACATCATCATGAATGACACTTAGGCGTTCGTAGCTAAATTTCTGAAATCATGATTTAACTCTAAAATAAACTAACAAAATACAAGTGATAGAACAAAAAATGATCCGTATATGTATTGAGAACGCATTTCAAAGATGCCAGCATAAAAAACTGTACGCGAAAGCTTTTTTTTAATCCTAGATGTGAGTACTTTTGTGCGCCTTTTACGTGTATTACGCGTCTATGCATTATCTGTTCTTCTTACATGATTCCATCCTTGCTTTCGTTTTCTGCAAACACTACACAGATAATAATGTATGTATGTACACATACATACACGATCTGACGATCTGCTCTTTTTTCTTTGAACTCGCAAACATATGTGTCCCTGCGTTTTCTCTTTCTTATAAATTTGTCGTTTTCTAACGTATTATTCATTCTTTCATACAATTTATTCTTTTAATGTTTATTTATAAGTTGAGCACCACGATTAAAAAGTGTGCCGCGTTATCCAGGTTTCATGTGCTTGCGCGTGAAAAATACATAATTTGTAAAAAATTCCTAAATCTTATATTCTCCATTATTTAGTATTAAAAAGATGGCACGTCAATTATTATTTTATTTATTCATCCTTTTTTATTGTTATCTTTTATTTTTATTATTTTCTGGAGCAACAGAAAATCCACCTATTCGATTTCGCATCCCAGATCTTTGCCACTTGCGCGCCTTCATTTATTCATGTTTTTGCTCTAGGGCAGTGTGATATTCATATTCCGTTTCTTATTTTTCTCTTTAAGTATATTACATCGTATCAAAAAGGCATTATACACACAGCAGTATAACGCAGGCCGCATTATTGAGGTTCTACTATCGGCGATTTCTATTTAATTCGTTCACTTATCAGTTTGCTTATTTTTGTTTCGTTTTACATCACAGTGCTATTTGCCATCACTTTCCCAGTCTCTCTTTCTCAAAAAACAGCGACGTTATTTTAAGTAGAAAATCAGTGATGAAAATTTAAGCTATGTAGCAGTTTATATTGAACGATGATAACACTGTGCCAGTGATATTTGTAGATTAGTTTTATTTATGAAAGAAAAATTAAATAGCCAATTTTAATGAATAGTTGTAAATATTTTATGCCCACGAATGTATAAATATAACTCTTACACACATGAATTTGGTAGAAATATAATTATGGAAACATTACTTTACAATTACATATAGATATATGTATGTCTATTTCATTATATCGAAGGAAAAAATATGTTTACAAATTTTTTATTCCCGTTGATGATGATATCAAAGATGTGGGTAAGGTTTTAGATAGAACCCACATAACATCGTCAATACGAGGAGTGAAATTACATATTTCATTCTTCGAATATGTATAAAAGTATGCGTTCAATCTCAATAGTATAATTCAAACGATAGCATTTAACTGCGGTGTTAACAGCCTTTTAATGCAAGTAACATAAAAATTTAAAATCACTGGAATACAACATATGTAAACAAAATCAGGCGTCAACTTATATTTCTATTAATGCAATCTATATGCAAACATGAGTGGTATATAGTATATTTAAATGTATATGCTTCTTGTCTATCTCGCTTAATTTATAAATATACTCTTTGCTATATGATTGCTTTGTAAGTATGATCGCTGAGTGGGTGCATGTAATGACTATATTTGAAAAAATTGTCGTGTTATACACATCTATTTCGTATTTTTATTCTCATTACGCTTTTCATGCTATATAATAATATCATCGTATTTCCAAATACGGCGTATACGAACATTTTTTCTGGATAATATATAATAAAAAAGGTCATAAAACAGCAAATATATAAGTATTCAACAAGTACTACATGATAAAGTAACATTAAAAACAGTAGGAGGTGGAATAAACGCTATTGCTGTAAAAATATTTTACCAAGCAATATTTGGGAAATGAAAAATACTAACAAGTTTCTTTACATTGTTTTAAAGGACAACGTCAACGAGTGATTGTACATACACTGTAAATCAAACTTTTAATAAAATAGAAAACAAATCGGTACTTCACACCTCCTTAAAAGAAATAATAAAAACTTTCATCCGCTTGTTCCACCCCCGAAAAAATGTCAGCTACAGCATCTTTTACACGTTCTATTTAGTTCGAAAGAAGGCTATAATCAAAATTTATGTATAAAAATCACCTAATAACTCAACACTTCATTTTCATAAAACTCTTTTTTTTTATTTTTAACAATTATATGAGAAAGTATTTTAATATTTTCTAATTTTTCGTGTTTTATAATATTCCATGATCAACTACTCGGTCATAAAACAAAAAGCTTTATAAATTCATTTTCAATAATCTTTAGCACCTCAATTTGCCAACCATGCGCGAAATAATTGCTAGCTGTGTAACCAGAATATTACTGAAAACGCGCATTAGATGCACTTGTGAAAATATTAAAACTTTTTTTCATAGTTATCTAAAACATATAATAAAAATAACTGATGGCATCAAAACGATAAAAGTACGAAGTTCGACTACAGGCCTTCTTTGAAGATACAATACATAAACGAATATCGAGTTTCGCACGTGTGTGTACACATTTTCTCTTGCTCTCTTTATCACTTTGTCGATTTGCAGACATGTGCAAAAAGGCTGTGTGTATCCGTCTATCTCATTCTTTTTTGTTTATCTTTGTACGTTTAACCGTTGTATTATAAAACTACATTCTCATTCATCATACATTTATAGTTAATGTACAGAGCGTATGAAACATTCGAATGAGTCGTACTATGTAATAATTCATCAAGCACGCTTTTCGCAATTTTAGCCTGTATATTATTCATAATATATATATGTATATATATTTTTATAATGGCTTGCCTCTCTTTACTTCGCTCTCGCACTCGCTTGGCTTGGTAATTTTTTTCCTTTACTCATAGTTATGTGTGAACGCGAGTGCACGTTTTAGGTACACATTCGGTACCTATTTTTTCTTCAGTAGCAGAAAGGGAAAAGAATCGGATCGATTGTTTGTCTCTTTCTTTCTTTTACGTCGGCGGCCCGCTGCTAATGCTGCTGCCACTACTACTCAAAGGTTGCGGCTATTCAATACCACGCGGCCCGTCTATGGGCATCGTATGCAGCACTTCGTCAAGAAGTTGTAACGCCCGATGTAGGTGCACCTATCAAATGAATACTTTTTAGAATTGTTTATTATAGTAAGTCGACAAATGAAAATGAGATGTGTACCTCTATCCAGCATGGAGTTTCCTTGATACTATTTCTCGGGTAATCAGGACCCCATCCTTTGACGAAGCTGAGACGCAAAATACACAGACGACGAAGGTCATCGACACCGATACCAGCAGCTGCACTGAGACCTTTACGAAAATATTTATTTTAATAAATAATAAAAAAGTCAATTGCAGACTTTGACGGCGCTTAAATGATGATCAAAACAGCCAATTATGCACATTATCGGTAAATGCGAGAATAGTAAATTTCGATAATGGAGCGAGAATGTGAATTAAGCTCTCTGTGCGCAAACGTTCATACAAGGCTAACATCCAAGCAGTGTGCAAAATGAACATATGTGATTTCACGTAAAGTGAAAGAGATCTAATCACAAAATTAAAATGAAAAAAAAAAACATACTTTTGGTGATAGGTGCGCCATGGGTTAGGTGTCCCGCAACAGCGGCAGCCTGAGCCGCAGCAGCAGCTTGAGCCGTAGCCGCCTGACCTCGCATCTGTTTGTGGCATTGGCGTAAATCGAAAACCTTAATATAAGCTGAAGGATAGATCTTGTGGACGGCGTCACCAGGTGCACGGCCGGCCTCTCTGTCCAGGTAGTAAGATTGAACGAACACACTGTGTTCGCTCAGGCATCGTAGCCAGACATCGCCCTCGCCCCGCAAATCCAGTACCACGCCTTTGCCTAAAAAGCAACGTAGAAAATTTTAAATTAAGAAAAAATTAGGAATAGTATTAACAATTTCAAACAATGTTCATTTATAACATACCAATGTGAAGTCGAGCTCTCTCGCTCTGATCTGTGCGGTGTACATTGCTTAGAGCACCAAGGCAGAATCTGTTGCCACCGCTAGGGTCAACATAGCCGTCTACGGTGACATTCGGGCAATTGCTGCTAACCTTGAATGTCTCCCCAACTTGTGTGTCCAGCTCGAAATAAGCTACCGAGCACCAATATTCCGGTGCTGGCTGGCTTGACAATAATCCCGGAGTCGCTCCTGTGCCTATGCTGCCTGCTACCTCGCCTCCATGGTTGCCCCCTGTTACAACAGAGTCATCATCTGAGTTTATAATATGTTGGTGCATACATTTTTTTTTTCTTAAATTATTCTATTTAAAGATGGTAAATTAATTATTTAAACTATGATGAAATGAAAATGATTTGAAAAGAAACTTACAGTAGGAAGTCGCGTGGAGATGTCGGTGATCAGGTGGTTGCATGCTTTGTGTGTAGGTGAGAGTGTTGTTGCCGGTCCATTGAGGTGCACCGGTATTGTAGGGGTTAGCAACGGTAGCCACCGCAAAGCCGTTCTGATGATGCAAATGCACAGGTGACACTGGTGAGCTTTGGCTACCTCCAGCTGCAAAAATAATAAATACATGTGGATTATTGATCGTGTACAGGGTCCGATTATAATTCGAATAAACTTATCTAATAAGCAACAAAAAAAACAGTAAATTCAGTTGAGAAACTTACTGAGAGTAGCCTGAAGAACCTCGACGGACGTCGGTGCCTGGTTAAGGTCCTGTGGCGACGTAGCTGTACTATAGAAGCTCTCACTGCTAGACGGTCCCTGAGAAGGACTCAGAATCTGGCTGCTACTGCTGCCGCTCGTCGAGCTCAAGGGCTGTTGCTGCTGTTGATTACCTGCGGGTATGAGTCATTCTGTGCTTAGTGCCTTGAAAGGGAGAAAACGCTTTCGGAAGGGGCTGTAGGAGGGTTAACTGCGTTAAATTCGTCATTTGATTTAATTTATTCCCAGTAGAGGGGAGGAAGTGGCAATGAAGCTGCACTTCAATTTCTTTCATTCATTTCGAAGTTCGCGTGACTCAAGTTGGAAGTATTTTACGCAAGTAAAATACTTTAAACAAAGCGTAATCATCACTGTGTAAAAACTGATTCATGATTCTGTGAATCCAACGATATTTTCTCGGAAATATAAAACGTTGATATTTCTAAAAATCAACAAATGTATTTTCTCTTTATTTGAGACTAAAAGAAATTCTTGACTCATCACTCCCTAGAATGACAAACGCACTTATACCTTACATTTTTCTTCAGTATCATTTTCAGACTGTAAATTCAACTATCTACTTCGTCATCTCTGCACTAAAAAAAAAGCAGATGACCAAGAAAATACACAAGCATGCAAAATATTTATAATCAAATGCGAAAGGAGTAATAAGCCATGCAAAGAGGACAGTCGCGGTACGTACGATGGTGCAAGTTTGCCGGTGAGTGATGTGCCTGCGTCTGGGTTGGCTGAGAAGAAGGTGCCGTCGGTATCCACGTCTGTCGAGTGGCAGCGTCATCCAGGTGAGGTTTGCCGACTGGAGCAGGTGTGCGAGGTCCGCTACTGCTACTACTCGCGACCCCGTTATACATGCCCTCACCGTTAGCTGCCAAAGGTGAGCGTCAGCGCCAAACATATTATTAAGAGCCAAATAATCGCGGATAAGGAGACAATGTGATTTGCATGCTCGGGGAAGGTGTTGTGCAGAGGAACTTTGGGATGAGCGAGTGTGGTTCGTTTTCTTTTATTTATTAAGATGGAATGTAGAAGCTCTAGAGTTGCCTCGAGTCTTTTGAAAGCGAGTGAGTTTTTCACCTAGAATTACTTTTTTTTTCAGCAACATGTAAGCTTTTGCACTCCTTTTGAGACAAAATGTTGGGAATAAGAAGCCTTATTCCAAATCTACTACTACTGCTACAAATCTGCTCTCAAAATAGAAAACTACAATGGTAATAATTTGTGCGGATAAACTTCTACTTAACAAGCGGGTAACATTTCGTACGAAGTATACAATTTTTGCTTAAATTTACAAGAATAAAAGCATAATTTAAATTACATTTAGTAATAATGTAATTTTATAAGTCATTAAAAAATGTACATCATCTCTAGTTATCAGCATTACAACTTGAATTTCCGCACAAACAAAATCAACCAACCTAGCACTCCGAAGAAACCACACAATAGCAATCAACTCACCAGCTGCGGGTTGGGCGAGATTCGGCCTGAAAGGCTGTTGCGCCTGCTGTGAGTTAGCCGATGCTGCGGGCTGTCCTGCTGGCGGTGGATGATGCTGTATCGTTTGGTTCATCTCACCGTCGACGTCCATTCCGGAACCAACGCCAGCTCCAGCGGCTGCGGCGACGTTGCCACCGCCTCCCACGCTGTACTCGTCCTTGACAAGGCGACCACCTGGACCCACCCCGACTCCCGACTGCAGCGTCAGCCCCGACAGGTCTGTAAAGAACGGGTCTGCGTGTGCAGGCAGCGCGAAGACCGGGAGCCCGATTTGCGCGTTTTGTATATACACCAAGGCGACAACGATCAAAGAAAATAATCTACGATAAGCGCTGATTCAGGCTGAGCTTCTGATTTATGTTTTAAAACTCTAATGAGTCATTAGTACCTTTTTTTGTGACGAAAGTATATATAAAGTTGATATACTCTGTTATTGGCTGAATGTCGAATTTAGGAAATACTAGTCTTCTGATTTGATCGTGAAACGAATTATCAGTTTGTTACGTTGTAGTTGTTTTCTTTTCTACTCAATTTTTATCGATCGTGAAAAACTTTTTTATCAGAACCTCATCCTGTTAGGATACAAACTACAACATAAACTTTCATTGTTTTTTCAATCTTTATGTCACTGAAAGTCATTATTTTCCAACAGATTTTTATGAGATGAATTGTAAAATAAAAATTATAGTTCATAGTTGGTATCCTTTGAGTGGTCTTGCAAGTTATGATTGTATCTGTAATCAATCGGTTGTTCAATTTATAGTAGAGTAAGATATTTAAATTTTTAACTAAAATAAATTTTTGTGAAAACGTTTAAATCAGAACTTGCATTGCCCAATAAACAATCCAGTTGTAAAATTGTTTCATTATTTTTAATATACTGTGTGTAAGACAGCATGATACATTTCTTCAAAATTGTTATATATGTATATAGTAAATCAATGCATAGCAAAAGCTTTAAATACAATCTTAAAACTGGATCTAATATTGATCTGCATTTTAGGGTTGATTCAATATTTTTTGTCCATACAATGGATAATTTCTGAGACATTATGTACTCTCAAGAAAATCACTATCATAACTGATTTCTTTGTAAACTAGTAAAGACTAAAAATATTGATCTATAACTTTTTGCATTATCAACCCTGCATGATCAATCACTTCAGCAAATCATCGCTTAGAGCAAAACAAGCAATGTAATATGCAACCTTTTCAAGTTCTATTATTACTTTAACTTTAGTCAGAATCAGCTTCATCTTCATCAAAAACTGTAAGCACCTGTTAAAATGAAACTATTGAAGTAATCATGAAAAGGTTCAATAACTGTAGCAACAATTTAGACAAAGCACCAATTAAATAAGATTTTAAGTTTGCTTTTTTCTGCGACAGAAGCGAGAACGCTGTGTAGAGCATATTCAAAAAAGCGACACAAAAGCGACGAAACTTACCTATTCCAGGTGAAACAACTCGTTCATAGTGATATGGATTTACGCAAACAGAATCGCATTTGAGATCGAATGCAAACTGGCAATATTTCACGTGCTTCAGCTCATTTTTGTGAAGATCTGGCCACCTCCAGATTCTCGCGTAAATCACATGTGGAAATCCCTTGCGACCGGCGACTTGCAACCTGCCATCCAGTGTCCTTTGTATCGTCACGCATTTACTCGGATGTGCGCCGTTTGTTGTGATAGCGGTGATCAAACTGTCAAGTTCATCTCTTTTTTCCTGCAAGCAAAAGCAATACATTATGTAAAGTAAAAAATTATTCAAATAATATAAAATAATGCAAATAAGTACCTTCAGTTTTTTCACCAGAGATTCGATAGCACGCTTGCTGAAACCTTCACTCTCTCCACCCTGTCGATGGCACATAAGGGAGTGAACTATGCTTAAGCAAGCATCAGCACTTGTTGGAGCGTTGGGAGTCATACCAGGCATCTCCCTCACTGAGAAATAAATTATAGTAATTATTATTTATTTAGCCCATTATATTATTGATCAAATTGTTTTTTAAAACTGATTATGCAATTTAACTTTGTGAGTTACATAAATACTAAAAAATTGCTTATGCAAAAATGTAACTTTGAAAAAGTAAACAAACTCTATAGAATTTGTTTGTATTTTGTATTTTTGGTATCAAAAAGTTGTTGGCATTATTTTAATAGTGATAATCATAGCTACTTCTGTCTTAATCTAACCTTGATTGAATTTCGTCAGACAAAAATATACGCATGCATGTACAAACATATGAGCTCTTTTATTTTACAACATATCCCTTTGTTAGATATAAATGGAAACCTAGCAAATCTCAGCACTTGTTTTCAATAACAAATTTAATTAAAAAAAAAAAAATGAAATCGACAAACCAAATAGCTATACAGTTAAAAAGTTCATTTAGTTTAAGGTAGCCTTCATACAACACTGAAACCATCCTCATCCACATATATCATAGCCATTCACGTTTACATCTATGACCAGTTACACAGTCCTGTGCGCACAAACAAGTACTTGCAAAAATCATTCATTCGGCAAGCCCAAACAAGCACAAGCTCCCATCTGAACATTCCATCTGCGTGGATGGCTCAGCAGTGTCGCACACTCACTCCACTCGGACATCAACAAAAGCATAAGGCATGCAGAAGGGCTCTCCATCCTGACAGCTGTACAATAGTAAAAAAAATAAGAAAAAAAAACAGAGCAAAGCTCTGTGGAGATGAGCTTTCAAATACTCACGTTCCGGGTTAGGCTGCATCGGGGGCGAGGGGTAGAGGTGCGCTCCCCCGCCCGCCAGGCCAACCATCTCGGTGAAAGCCGTGGCGGCAATCTTTGCTGACGAGGGCTGCGCTGCTGCTACGACTACTACTGCAGCTACTACCACCGTGGCTGCGACTCTCAGCTGGCAACTCGACTCGGCTCGCTGATGCTTCGCTGATGATGCCTGGTCTTGCCCTTGCGTCGGATGCCGAAAGACTCCAGCCCTTTATGCTCGACCATCTATAGCTGATCTGCTGTTCTATCTCTGTGGGGCTATGGTACACTGCTGCTGATACTGCTTGCTTGGGGGTATATACTATACACAGCCGGATAACAACAACAAGTCTTCTGATCTGCCTCTTTTGAGGATGACGTGCTGACTCTTCTCTCTCTTGGCGTCGCGCGGTCCAGCTTCACTTGTGCTCTCTCACGGTTTTGTTGTTGCCATAATATGTCCTGCTGCTGCTGCTGCTGCTACTCGCTGCAGGCTGGTCTTGCGCACTCTCTCTCTCTGACGCAGCACCGTCTTGCTCGCGCTCGCTTCCTCTCTTTCTCGCTTGTACTTGCACGCACATCAGCAGCTTCTTTTCTCTCTTTCTCTCTCGCTTAGCCGCCGCGCGGAGAGTTTTTGCAATTTGCACATCAGGCGCTCCGTCTCGCTTGCGCTTTGTCCGCGATTGTGCGCAATGCGTGTTGTTGTCGGCCGTCTCGCTCTTTCGCGAGATGTTCTTGTCTCTCGGTGCAGTGCTTGCTGTATATACGTAACTATATTATTATAATACTCTCGCTGTGTGAGAGAGTAGGAGGCAAAAAATAGGTATAGGATATGCTCGTCCTCTCTTTTCCCTCATCTCTCTCTCTCTCTCTCTCTCCTGCATCTAGATATATATTAGGTGTATATCTATATCTATAATATATCTCTCTATCGTGTGTCCGAATCCCTGCATCAGAGGGCGCTGTTGTCAACGCTAAGGTCACGTGACGCACGTGGAGGCAACTACAAATTTTTACAGTTTTTACAAAACGTAGAAATTGTATACTTATATAAAGCATTTATGCTAACTCAGTAGCTCGCGCGCGACATTTTTCTATAAACTGGTCGCGCATCAATTCTGTGGCTCCGCGGCGAAACAACAGTATCGATCTACGCCGAGAAGCGATGCCATCGGCAGCATCGGTGAGTGTCGTCTATAACAATACCTATTATATACAACTTTTATAATACCTATAGCTACATCAACGTATATATATAGGTACATACTGTAAATCAGTGACCCAAAGCTGCGACGCTCCAAAGTGGGAGTAGGGTCAAAGGTTTTAGTGGATGCGGATTTATTGTCTACCATACCGTCTACCTGCGAAGTCCGGATTTACCCTTATTTTATTATATACCCAGGTATAGCGGCGAGGACACACACACACTGTTGCACCTTTAAATACACATAGATCGATCGGCTGCAGGAGCCGAGAAGATCGTTAGTCTGTCCGCGTCCGTCGTAGCGACAGCTTCTATACTTTTGACTAGATCAGTCAACGAAAAACAGTGCTGAAGAACTTTTCATTTAAAACAAAATCGACCATATCGCCAACACTCGCTGTAAGATCATTAAAAGTTAGAAAAAAGTAAAATTAGTGACAGTGAGTATATAAACGTCGACACTTCCCTGTCAACATCCTCTACAAAGATGCCTGACTATAACGTAGGAAGCTACACATTCTTCGCCAGTCTATTCTACGACAGCTACAAGCTACATCGAGCTGAAATATCCGATCCGGACGATACGACAATCAAAAGCTTCGACTACTTGCTGCATCAAAGACTAAGCGACATCTTCAACGAACGCCGTCTTTCAAGTGACCAGATCAAGCAATTTGTTCGCGGAGCTCCAAACGATGCCATTATCAAATCGATCCTCAAGCTGGAACCCGTCCTCAGCAGGTATTATTCCCAAGAAAAGCTCGAAAAGCTCTCGCTTTTGTGGATCGCCATCATATGCTGCTACCATAATTCAGCAGAGCTGCTGGTGCGCTCCGGTGCCGACGTAGACGAGTTATTCGGATTCCACGATCCTCAGCTGACCGACGAGAGATCTAGTGTTCTCCACGTGCTCCTTCAGATGGATTCCTCTCCGGAGAACGAGCGACTGATCCGTCTGGTAATGGATCACGCCGTCGACTGCTTGCAAGCTCGAGACTCCTGGGGACGAACCGTACTCCACTACTCGGTGATGAATGACCGAGTCCAGGTCACCCAAATGTTGATCGAAAAGGGTGGAACCGATCTGAATATTGCTGACGACGAGAATGTCACAGCACTGCTTGCCGCCGCCCGTAGCAGCAAAGCCGACGAGCTGCTGCCGTTGCTGATAAAACATGATGCAACCGATTTTTCCGTCAAAGATAGCTACGGTTGTAATGCCTTGCATTGCTTGACTGATGCCACTGATGTTAAACACGAGGTTGACCTGGCCAGAACCTTGATTGATAAGGGCGTCTCGATCGAGGACAGAACCGGTATTAACAATTACCAGCCGATACACTTGGCTGCCTTAACGGGAAAGGATGAGTTGGTAAGTAAAATTATATGCTTTTCAATATACGGAAATATTTATCGTTATACTTATTTCAGGTAAAGCTCTATCTGGACCACGGCGCAGACGTGAACGCCCGAGCGAATCGTGGATACTTTCCGCTGTACCTCGCTGCTACCTCGCGACAATGTGACACCTCGTTGGTAATGAAAACTTTGCTCCAACGAGGAGCTGACATCGATAAGAGAACAACTTTGGAATCTCGAACTGCTTTGCACGAAGCATGCGACAACTTCAAGGAGATTAACGTAAAAATACTCCTGTCCTCCGGTGCAGACGTCCTGGTAGAGGACCGCGAGCGAAAGACGCCTTTCGCTCTCCTGTTTCATCGAAATCTGGAAAGTCCTGTCATCAAACTGATACTTAAAAAGCTGGCGCTTACTAAAGTCTGCCTACCGTCGATCTGGTTGGCAGACGAACTGATCATCAATCGGCATATAGAGACGAGGAATTATTATCAAGACTGTATAGAACAGGTCGAGAGAACGAAATCTACGAGGTTCATCGCGAACTGCACATTTTTTGATCTTCTCACGAAATGCCGATGTCAGATTGCCAAGCAGCTCTTGCGGAATCACGAATTCGAAAGTGAATTCTATAAGCTGTACGATCTGAAAGGATTTTCCAGATATGACGACGACATACTCGGAGCTTTCGAGCAAGCGAAATCTCGATATCAAACTATGGTAGAACTGGAGGAAGTGATCGACGAGGCTTTTGGTGTTTTGCCACATATGATTGTCAGGCGGGTAATTCGTTATGTATTTAATTGTTGCCGGAATAGTGTAAGATGAGTATTTTTTGTAAAAAGTTGGTATAAGTTTAAATTTTAATCTCTCGCATTTTAATGTAATTTACTTCTCTGCGTTCTTGGAAATGAATAAAGAGTATTATATACATATCAGACAGGGGTTTTTCCTCACACGCGCGGAGCTTCTGTGTTCTATTTTTGTGCCCACACGCGACTCCCGGTCGTCACCCTATAATAACTCTCTTTTGGTTTCGCGATACGATCCTTTAGGTATAGTAGTAATATATACACTACTGCAGAAAGTATAAGGAGGAAAAATCATTGTGTCATCCCTTGTAAGAACGTGGCTCGAGAAAAGGGATATGGCTGAGAGAGATGTTCTATCTTATATATAGGATCTCGTAAAGTAATATGTGAGGGGTGACTGACTTATTGTGATATACTATACTGTCATTGATTTTGGAGAGTCAGAGGCTGAGTAATAGCTGGCCAAGGGGCTATTTGCTGACTCAAAAGGATGCGCTGTTTGTATACTAATAACTTTTGGTCTCTTTTTTTCTTTGCGTGGGGCTATATTTACTTGTATGGTTTCTTTGTTGATTGGGATGAGGAGAAGAGGGGATCATTCGCGATTCGTTTGTGTATTGGAGAAATAAGGCAAAATATTTTAGATTTATCATGATATATGTGTGTTGAAAATTTAGTATGAGGAACTTTATTTAGTTCGAATTAATTTACTGTTTCTCAAAAATGGTAAATAATAAGGATCGAATAATTTTTAATTGTGATTTTGCACTATATAAGTAGCATTATCTGTTATAAAAAAATAAATAATACACGATTCAGATCAGTTAAATAAGAAGCGCGAGAATAACTATATAACCGCGTATAACACGTTCGCATATTATATATCGACACAAATGTCGACCAAATACACTATTATATCGACACGGCATCTGACTATAATAATACACGCTGCGGCGTAACTGCGTTATGAAATAAACTGTTCGTAGAACTATAATTTTCATAATTCACAGGCTTTGGTAAGATTGTACAGTCATAATTCAATTTTCAGAGATTTTCTTTAAAAGTAGGTATAGAAATATTTTTGTTTAAATCGTCCAACGCGAAAGGAAACGGACACTATTATATAATATATATGCGACTATAATAAACGGCCTTGAGACCTGTCAGTAAATAGAGTATAATAAAAGATTGAAAAAAAAATCAATTCCTGATATTCTTTAAATATCTGCTAAAAATTTACTTTTTTGTATCAGAGCGTCGTCGATATATCAATATCAGATAAACCCGCGCGAGTCTTGCGGATAATAAAGTATTATACAATTCAATTAACCTGCGCTCGCTAAGGTAGACGTTCCTTCGTACCGAGAATCAAAACGTACTTATGTTATCCCCTCTCAATATATACAATATAATTGTAAACGTAGCTTGATCCACGTTGCACATCCTATTTCACTTCAAAAAAAGAAATCCTCATAGTACAGCTCACGCAAAATCTCAACCAACGAAACATCCTCCATACAGTAATCCATTAAAAACCTACAAGTAAATCCTCGCGTAAACACAAACTTCCAGGAATAACAGTCAAGCTGCACACGCAGTTCAGCAAAAAAATCGGATGATCCAATCGAAATGAAGCTATATACGCCGGCGGTACGACGGAAGCGCGCATGACGTACGCGCCGTGTACTAGACTAGAAGAGCATCATCACCGACGGCGAGCATCGCACGGCGGCGGCTCGCTCGCTCTCGCGCCGGCTGCCATCTTGAGAAGAGAGAGCTAGTAGAGTACCTATATAGGAAGTTAGTAGCCCCTCGCGCTCGTTCTGACCGCGGGGAAGCCGGCTCTGTGGCTGCAGAGGAGCAGAGTGTGCTACTGTGCAGCGCCGCGCCGCGCGAGAACCCGAGAGTCGCATCCTCGAGACACGCGCGCGCGCGACTCGAGAGAACCAAGTGTGTCAGAGCTCGTGTCGACGACGAGAGCTTCGTCGTCGCCGCCGCCGCCGGTCCGTCGCTGCTCTTCGCGCAGTAGAGGGCGAGAGAGGAAGAGCCCCTGCTGCAGCTTCTAAGCCGCCTGCTATCACTCGCCCGCCCCCCGAGCAGCCCCCGCCACCGCCAACATTCGAGCCCGGAATGCGCTAGGTGAGCAGCTCTCTCTCTCACACACACTAACTCTAACTCACTCACTCTAACTATGTTATGCGAGCTACTGTATACTCTTCCTCGAGGGCGTCCACGTCCCACGCTTGAATGACCGAGTATTCTACACCTTATCGTCCACCTCGTCGCGCGCTGGATATATACATGTATATATGTAGATGGTGCACGTCTATATAATACACCTATATAAGCCAGACACACGAGAGCGGCGTGCCTACGTGTGCCGCTACCGCCGCCGCCACGAGAGAGAGACGGACACAGTAGAATCAGAGGATGATGTTGCATGCAGATTACGTGTACTTGTGTACCTGGACACAGCACGACTTCTTGGTGCCGATCTGAACACCAAATCTTGGTGCAAGGCTTCTCCGACTCTCCTAAGTCTCCTTTCCATCCGTACGGCTATAATATATATATATATATCTATACCTATATTCTCTCTCTCTCTCTTTCCTCTCCTCGCTCTCTCCCACACCCCACGCACGCATACACGCGCGCTCTTCTCTCTCTACTATTCTTCGGTGTGGAGCGAGCAGTGTGTGTCTAATCTCTCTCTTCGGACGGGGTAGGATTGCACTCGCATTCGGTACGATACCCCCTGATCTGTGTATGTATATCTATATCTGTGTGTGTGCGAAAGAAAGAGTAGAGTTTGAGTGGATCAACGACGGCGTCTTCTACGAGAGAGAAACGGAAACTGTTCTCGAGGACGGCGCGGTTTGTTTGCCGCGGCTGCTGCTCCTCACTGTTTTACCGACCATGTGCTCCGCTACTCCTATTCCCTCGCGCTTTTCTCCTGCTGCTTGATATTTGTTGTTGTTGTTGAAGTCGTTTTAACGAAATTCGCTGTCTACTATAGCAGGTGCGATATCCTCGGCGAGTGCGGTTGTTCCGAGCGTTGCCGGTACAAGTTCCGAAAGTTTGAGAGGAAGTTGAGGTTATGTCCGGCGAGTTCCGGATTCGAGCTTTTGCTCGCGGTGATGCGCTCGGAACGACTCGACTCGCCAGCCGGAACTATTCTCTGTCTCTAGGTATTGCATGTTGCTGGAGTAAGAATGCTTGTGTCGAAAGCGTCGTAGCGATCGTTTTTCACTGGTAAAGTAAACGTTAATTTTCATCCTCGACAGTTATCTGTGTGAATGAGTCAGTGGGACACCGAGTATACCTGAATGGTGCACATGGTGTTTTTTTTACCTCATCCTAAACCCTCCGTAGTGTGCATGCGCTTGACAAAGTTGGGTAGACACTATAGTTATAGTTTGTTTGTAGCGCATACTGGAAACGCTTGGGGTAGCTCTGCTCTTGTGCACAGGATATGGATAGGCACGATACATTGCTTCTGCTTTGGGCGAGCTTAGGTACTTTGCGACTCGTGCTTTCTTTACTGGCCTGCTCACGTGAACTGCTACTAGAAGCCAGATTTTGATCCCCTTAACAAGTATGAATTGACAGGAATCATTGAGTAATTTATATTTGTGAATACCTCGAGTTATCTGTCGCTTAACCTGCTTGTACCTCTTAACCAGTGTGTTTGATTGAGAGATTTTCCAAGATCAACCTAAAAAATAATTTTTGTAAATATGTACAAGTGTGCAATGTAATTTGAGAAAATAATTATGCTATTTTACATTTTGCCAAATGATAAACAATGAGTCATCCGTGGTCTTAATCAGCAAAGAAATGTACAACATTAAACTACATTTACAAATGGCTAAAGTTGCTGCCACTTCACCTAGTTTTCCTATAAATGACTTTCTATTGATTTTTTAATCTTCATTTTTTTTTTATTATATTTTTTTATATTATAAATATTACAGTTTAAAAACATATGTTAAAAATTAGAACTTCAATGCGCAGTTTTTTTTTCTAGAAATGTATAAAAATAAGTGTTTACTTGAATTGTTTTTTGTGATGTAACTCAAGCATTTGCAAGTTGTTTGATTACACAAGCTTGTTTTTACCATCATATTAAATGTACAAAGCTGAAGTTAGCTATCTATGCACAAACCATCATTTATCCTTACTTGGAATGTTTGAGTCCTTCATTAACAAGGTGGCTCTTGGAGTTGCAAACATAAAATATTAATATTAGAAAAAAAATTTTAATAAATAACATTTTTGACAAAAACTATTTTTGCAAGAACTATTTACTGTACTGATATCGTGACACTTATGGCTTGAAAATGAATATCAGTAATTATAAATTATATAAACAACCTATTTAACAGGTTTACACTGCATTTTGTGTTTAAGTTAAGACAGAATGTATACTATTGATTTTTCTCTTGTATTGAATATTTTTTTTTTTAATCACTAAACTTATGCACCAGCCATTAAAGTGACCAATTACAATGCATCATACGTTGACCAAAATGATTCATTGCTATTGTATTTTAAGCATTGAGTAATTTCTTTTTTCTTTTTTCCTGTTCTCCATTAGGTCTGCTGCTCCACTCTTATGTTGGTAATTGGGTGAGAGGAAGAGAGAGCGTGTTTAAAGGGCGTGCATTTTCAGTAGGAGACCAGGGCAGTTTGATAAAGAGTGGTGCAAAGGACAAGAACGGTGTGGACACTCAGTGTTTCGAAAGAATGGCGCTTCCAAGTAGAGCAAGAGTGTATACGGATGTAAATTCACACAAACCCAGAGAATACTGGGATTACGAGTCGTACGTCGTCAACTGGGGGTAAGGATATCATTCCTTTTTATTGGAATTATGTAACATCTAACTTTTTTATTCTACAGCAATGTATGCAGATTGTATTCATTCATTTAATAGAATGCACATTGATACACAATTATTGATGCATTCATTCAAAACAACTTTTTACTTGCCTTGAATCCTGCTTTAAACATTTTTGATTCAAACTTGTGCATTGAAATAGTTAACATTTTCTTTCATACATGTATCACTTTATGTTATCTATTGAATTCTTTAGATTCATTTGATTAGTTCAAAGCAGAGGTTATAAAAATGACTTTCAATTCAGATTTGTAAAAGTTTTCATAGTGTTCTTTCATGTTTTAAAAATAGAAGTTAAGTTTAATCTGAGTATGCCATTATTATAAATTAAACATAACAAAATAAAGCACTCCTATTTAGAAGAATTAATTTAAAAGAATTTGTTTTAACATGGTTTTTCTTGTTTTATTTTTCAGTCAACAAGATGATTACCAGTTAGTGAGGAAACTGGGACGTGGCAAATACAGTGAAGTGTTTGAGGCTTACAATATCACAAATAACGAAAAATGCGTCGTTAAAATATTAAAGGTCATTAAAAACTCCTTGTTGAATAAACAAACTTTATAGCATCAAAAAATTGATTTCAATGTTAAAAATTACAGCCAGTCAAAAAGAAGAAAATCAAGAGGGAAATTAAAATCTTAGAAAACCTACGGGGAGGGACCAACATTATAACACTCCAAGCTGTTGTTAAGGATCCAGTTTCTAGGACACCAGCATTAATATTCGAACATGTTAACAATACAGATTTTAAACAGCTGTACCAGACTTTAACGGATTACGATATACGATACTACCTCTATGAGTTATTAAAGGTAAAATATATTTTATGATTAATCCTATGCTGTTCAAGTTCAACGTCTTCATACAAAATTTTGTTTGTTTTAGGCATTAGAATATTGCCATAGTATGGGTATTATGCACAGAGACGTGAAGCCGCACAACGTCATGATTGATCACGAGAATCGAAAACTGCGGTTAATTGATTGGGGTCTGGCGGAGTTTTACCATCCGGGTCAGGAATACAATGTGCGTGTTGCCTCGCGTTACTTTAAAGGACCTGAGCTCCTTGTAGATTATCAGGTAACAGCATCTACAACTGCTTTGTAATCATAGAAAACAATCTAATATTTTTCACATTAATAACATGATTATCACAATTTACAGATGTACGATTATTCATTGGATATGTGGTCGCTGGGCTGTATGTTTGCGAGCATGATCTTTAGGAAAGAGCCCTTCTTCCACGGCCATGACAACTATGACCAGTTGGTCAGGATTGCCAAAGTACTGGGCACGGAGGAGCTCTTTGAGTACCTTGACAAGTATCACATTGAGCTCGACGTGCGTTTCAACGACATTTTGGGCAGACACTCTCGTAAACGCTGGGAGCGCTTTGTCCACTCGGACAATCAGCATCTCGTTTCGCCCGAAAGCCTCGATTTCCTCGACAAACTGCTGCGCTACGATCACTTTGAGAGACTTACTGCGCGCGAGGCTATGGACCATCCCTATTTCTGTGAGTATCATTTGTATTGTCAAGGCTTTAAATTATCGCTTATTCATTTGGAGTTTTGCATGTCGAATGAGGAAAACATGACTTTTTTGCTGATGTGCGTTTAGAATAATGCTGTAATTCACTGCTGATGCAATGCAGTATTGAATATAGGCAGTAATACTTGTAAACTCAAACGTTCTCTAAGCTTATTCCAATCCAAAATGCTGGCTAACATATGCGCAGAATATAATACAACGATAATAATCCAAAAAATTGTATATTTACATCAGTAAAAAAGTTTAATTTTGTTAGGGAGTCATTGCAAACATATCTTTTAATATTCCAAGAGTGATGATAAATTTTCTGATGCTATTTTAAGTTTCTTTCATTCAATGTTTTTTTTTTCCTTATAACATTATACTAAAGAAAAGCACAAAAAGCTATGTAAATCATATAAATTATTGTACTTAATCTTTTTATATTAACACAAATTCTCTATAAATTGTCAAGTACTTACTATGGTGCATTTATTTGATAAACTATGAAATGCATAAACTTTATAAAAAAATATATATATATAATATTAAATTCATTTTGATTGGCATTTTATTTTCTAGTAACATTCATCATTCGCTAATAATTTTTTTTTTTTTATATTTTTTTGTAGACCCAATTGTAAAGGAACAAGGCCGAATGGCCATGGTGTCGTCATCACCTACTCCCATGACAGGCTCATTGCCTGTAGGTGAGTAGCGGCCCAGGTAATGTCATCATCTTAACTTGCTTCTACCTTAAAACAAAACAAAAAAAATCACAAAAAATAAATCTGTCAAAATACATATTAACGGCTTCAGTAACTTACATGCTTTGGCATATGCATGTTGAAATTGCGTATGTAAACATTTTAGAATATGTAAAGTTAAATTTAGGTAAGCCACAAGAATGCCTTACTCTTTTCAACTCTTCAAAAATTTTTTTTTTTTTATTGTAATGTTTTTTGTTTATTAAATCGTTCAAAGAAAAGAAGTAAGAGCATTTGTGTAATAAAAATTTGTATAACAAAGCAATCATTAGTCTAAATGCCAGTAATAATTAAACATAAAGACAAGTAAAAGTTCTAGTATTTCATGATTTTTTAATAAAACGTTACACAATACCGGATAAACTAACTAATTAATATACAATGTGGATAGTATAAGTTGATGAAATTTATTTATTTGTGAAGTCAACTCAAGGCAGTCATGTTTTTTAGGTATCTTAGTTGATTTATGAGAGAAATACGAAAGAAGCGCCTGAAAGAAATGAAGCAGATATGCATTCACTATTTATTTTATATAAAATTAATATTTTTTCGGGACTTTTAGAAGTCATCAAAAAATTATTCCGAAGGTTGCATATTTGAAAAATATTTTTTTCACTAAACTTTAATCAAATTGCTTCTTCAATCAAGTCTTATTTGTTCCGCCGACCATTTCTCATGTGATGTACAATTAATTATTTTCGAATTGGTGTACGTCTAATTTTCATTGTTAGTATAAATATGCATTAGTTAGGGTAACAATTTGTAATGTCCATTAAGTGGTGACAAATATTGTTACATGTACATAAAATTTTTAAAAACTTTATTAAATTTTAATGTTTTGAAAGATTATTTAAAAAGCTTGAATTATTTTCTAAAATTTATTGTTTAGTAGATTGATATTTCATATAATGTAACTTCACAATGTTAAATTTAGTAAAGTTTTTAAACGAAAATAGAAATTCAAAAGAATTAAAAAGAGCTGTAACACAAATAAAATGATTATTTTTATTTCTCAAAAATGACAATTAATAAAACTCAGTTTTTGATTGTACAAATTGTAGTTTTATCGATCATTAATGTAAACATAATGTTTAATAATATTTGGTTTTATAACATAACCCATTTTACTATCTGAAAATCCTACCTTATTGCTTTGACCTTATTTCATAATTTAATCACATGTATACTAGTGCTAAAACAAACAGGAACACTATTTTCCTCTTGATACTCCATCCAAATGACCATTGTTTTGGTGTTGAAATAAAAGATATGTTATTTGCTGCCCATTGCTGAAATTAATAATATATCAACTAAATTATTGATATTATTTTGGAAAAATTTCAATTATCTCCCTTAATCAAGTAACATGTTTGTCGTAAATTACTAATTTCAGAATGTACCTGTGATTTTTAATAATTTGCTATCACTTTAAATATATTTTTATTTCACGTTGAATATTATATATTGTTCATAACTATTTCTTTGAAATCTTGAAAGGTAGGTATGAATTAACTCATGCTATGTATAATACAGTTATACTTTCCAAATATTACATGCAAGCGCTTTTAAGAGATGAGTTTCAAGGTTTCCAAGAAACCGTAATCGTATTTTTTTGCATACTATGCATATTTTTTATATCGAAAAATGTACGCTTAAACTACATTTCCAAAGACAAATATTTTAAGAAGGAAAAGGAAATCTTTAAAAATTACAGGTGCGTATATAGCGGTTATGTATTTTACAAAAAGCTTTTCAAAATAAAAACACTTGCAAATCAATGCTTTTATAACTTGTTGTCGCTGCGTTATAATTTACAATGCATTATAAGCATTTAGAAGTGCAATCGATTTTTTTGCATCTAATTCTCATAATTATATGGAGACTTTGGTTTGAGAAAGTTTGATTAATCCAATATCATTGCAATACACAATCCTAAACAGCTGGCAATTTTAAGAATTTCATGAACGTACAGTGTGATAAAGAGATATATATATACATATATGTAACGTGCAAAATACATGTTACGGCGTGTGATTATACGTATTTCTGAACTTTTGCATAATTATCGATAGCCGATATGATTTTTAGAAAAATATGCTAAAATTTATTCCGAGGTTTATTCTACCGGTTGATTTTTTAAAACCCGCTAATAAATAGTATGCACTCGAGGCGGTCTTCAAAAGATAATAAACCGTATCATTCTAATACCCAAACTTCCCTCATCATCGCTAGCATCATACCTAAAAAAAAAAAAAAAAATAACTATTCGAAAAAATTGGATAAAAAAAATCGTTAAACACCGGTGCCTCGCACTTTCTTTCTCTAATTGCAGATGATCGCGGCGTAGCGGTGGGAAGCTTGCTGCCGGCATCATCCGGACCAGCAGCAGCATCAGCCGGCAATGGCTCTGGCGGTGGCGTCGACGCCTCCGTGATCCCGGGCAGCAGTGCAACGGCAGCAGCAACAGACCCAGCGTCAGCCGAGACCTTGTTGGCGAGCCTCGAGGAACTTTCCAATCTGCCCCCGGTCATACCTTCGCATCTCTAATATCGAGCTTCTGTTACACAACCAGCGGCAACAAGCTGATTCCAAGCCGCAATAACGCAGCGACAGAACTACTATTATTACCATCGTCAAAAGCAGCAGCAGCAGCAACAGCAGCTACACTAACTGGCCCTAGAGCTTCGCAGCTTCGTCCTCGTCGACGTCATCCTTGTCTTCGTCGTAGTCTCTTCGTCGCCCGGCTGCAGGCGGACAGCGACGCGGCTCTGGCTTTACGCGCTCCCGGTGCGTGACACACGCTCTGTGCGGTCGTATTTCACTTTTATTATATTGTATATGTACGAGAGATGAGGAAAGAACTGTGTGACGCGGAGAGAGCAACGGACTGTAACGATTTGAGAGAATAATAATAATAATAATAATAAAACAAAAAAAAAACAATGAGAAACAATTGTGTATAACGCGCTGTCACATCATCATTATATATATTATCGGGACGAGGAGGCCAGCTGCCACGATTTTTACGTACTAGATTGGAATATGTAAACAGCTCTTTTTATTTTTTGTCGCGCGCGGAGAGAAATGAACAAAAAAAACTTATTATTATAAAATATACATATGCATATACAACGCGATATTACATTGTTACACTCATACGGACACAATTACACGTACACACATACACGATCGTTCGTTACATTATGTATACATGTGCATTACCGTGAAGCAGATAAAGAAGGAGGAGGACGGACTCGCGAGCGTATTATATTGTAAACAGGGGGAGAATAAAAAAAAATAATAATGACACTTTAACGTAAAGCAGAAGAGGAAGGAGAAATGGTATGTGTACGAGCAGTTGCTAGCGCGCGAGCCGCTGATGAGACAATTGTGTTTGAATGAAAAGGAGATCGAGCGCGCGCGTATTCACACACTAGGTCACTCTCAGTTTATATAGTATATATTTAAACGATAATGGAAGAATAAGGCAGAAAAAGAATAAAATGATGAAGCGGAATGCAAAAATATACAAAAAAAAAAGAAAACGACGAATGTTCATTTATATCTGATACAACAATGATAGCTGAATAAACTGTTTGTTATAGCCAAGTACTCTTTGTGCTTTGTGAATACCTATATAAAAAAGATGAAAAAATGACAAAAAAAGAATTCATGATTATGCATTTCAGTTTATACAAGTGCTCAATGGTGGTAACACATTTTGCATCAACGAAATTAAAGATTGTTTTTCCTGTAGTTTCAAATGATAACTGAATGGTCAAAAAGTCTGTAAGATTTTTCTTTCAGAAATTATCTAAGGTGCTAAAATATTAGCATGTCGATATGATACTTTAGAATGACTTGTCTCGAATGGTGCAGAGAAATACGACACGACGATATGGTGTATATATTTGATTCTAGCCTTTGTTCTTAATTTGAGTGCATCTCTTTCTTTTCTCCCTTTAAATCTACAACGCTACTTGTTACTTTATTTTTGACTATACATACTTTTTTAATTCAAATTACCTCAATAAATAATATTTTTCGAGAAGTTGTAATGTTTAGTTTTGGAGATGTGGTTTAAGAAAACATGTCATAATGAATAACAATATAACAATTATAATTTATATAAATTTGTCTGATTCCTTACGACGATTCAGTTATCATTTAAGATTAGTGGAAAAAAACTTAAAAGTTATTCATTAGTACAAAACTTGTCCTTCTAGTGTGCACCACATATGAGAAATCTATGTGCGATACTTTAGGCATTTTTTTTCAACCCTGAGACTGGGAAAGTTGTATCAAATCTAATGCAAAATTACATATGATTATTATGATGACTGTTATTGATGCGCGATTTGTGCATGATAAAGTAAGGTATGAATAATATATAATAATTGCATTTCATGCATTCTATTTCAATGCATTTGATACATTAATTTCCTAAGTTTCAAATAAGAGTACTTTTACTCATCAGTCAGTTGATAGAAGAATGTTTGAACCCCAAGCCTCCCCCCCCTTTTTTTCGTTGTCTTTTTTATATGATGAATAATAAAGTATATTACAATGTATGTACCCTCAATTTGTTCGAGAAGATGTATATTTGCATTGATCAATAATACATCATACATGGGATAAAGTCATCTCATAAATGTAGTAGTATATATGTCATCGAGTTGAAAGCGAGCGCGTTGATGCCCCCAAGGTTTTTTTTGGGGTACGTTATAAAATTTCAATTTTACCGATTTTAGTCATTTTGATTTTGCATGGATCAAATTTCTTACTATAATCAATGATTTATCATCCTGTTGTGTCGTAACAGTGCGCTGGGAAAAGTAAAATTTATATACAGGCAGCAAGAAAAGCGAATGAGCCTAACTAAATCTATTTCCATTTACATACCAATCTACATATTAGAAATTAGAAAAAAAACATGATATTGGTCGAAGTGGAGGAGTAATATATATGACAGAAGGTCATAGGAAGAAATGAAATGAAAGGCTAAGTTGTACATTAATTGGTATACACTTCGCGACTTGACTTTGTTGGTCAAGCGCAATAAAATTGTCTCTCTATCTCACTCTATTACTATATCTATACCTATATTTTTTGAGTATATTAAAAATTAATGAGAATTTAAAATTTAACTCGTTATCAACTGAGTTATGTTGCTCGAAAATTTCCTTTGCGCTATTTTATTGTTTATTATTATTATATACCACTAATTCAAAAATATAATAAAAAGAATATTATATGTATATTTTTTGCATGTATCCAAAGGATATTTCTGTGCAACATTGCTTATGTTTGGTAACAAGCGTTATTTTAAATGTCCGAAAACGTATCATTATTCTTCTTATCACTGACGCTATTATAGTCAATCCGCCAAATTAATTCTTCCTTTGTTTGATTCCCTTTTTCCTATAACTATAAAGCATTTGATATTGATGTTTCGGCGGTAGAATGACATGACTGAATGTCAATGCATTGGTAATTTATTTATTTATATTTATTTATCGAAAGACAACTGTTACCGAAAGTTAACTTACAATTAGACTGCACAAATCATGCATATAGGCATAGATGCAGTATATAACCACGCATTTTTTTTTAAAAGTATAGTTTGGTCACTGACTATAGTAGTAGTGTCACAGTCGAGAGTTCTATTCGAGATTTGAAGTTGAAGGAAAGGAAACATTTGATGCTTATATATATACAAAAGCGATATAGAAGACAGTTGCCGGCAAGTTTATTGTTATGGTGAATAAAAATTTTAACAATTTAAAATGAGAATGAGTCCCTCAGTGTTTATTTTGGATAACGGAGGTTACACAGCGAAAGTGGGGTTGTCCAGCGAATCCGCACTGTAAGTAAACAAAACAAAAGTGGGGTTATGTTTTGCTATTCAGGGTACATAATGTATTTTTTGTTTAATTATTATCTATGATTATTATAGGGCGATTCCCAATTGTATAACGAAGGCAAAAAGTGAAAAGCGCAGACCATTTATTGGTAATCAAATTGAAGAATGTAGAGATATATCGGGCTTGTATTTTATGTTGCCCTTCCAAAAAGGCTACTTGATCAATTGGGACATACAAAAAACAGTTTGGGATTACATTTTCTCCAGAGAATGCTGTTCTGTAAATCTCAATCAAACCTCAATGATTGTCACAGAGCCACCGTTTAATTTTCCCTCGATTCAAGACGCTATGGTAGAAATTTTCTTCGAGGAATATGAAGTGGCCAGTTTGTTAAGGATTAATCCATCTACTCTTTCCTGCTACAACTACAGACACAAAAATCCTACCTCTAAATGTTGTATAATAGTAGATGTAGGTTACAGTTTTTGTCACGTTATACCCTATGTAAATGATATGAAAATTAAAGCTGGAATCAGAAGGGTAGATGTCGGGGGCAAATTGTTGACAAATCATTTGAAAGAAATCTTATCGTACAGACAATTGCATGTCATGGATGAGACGTATGTTGTAAACCAAGTAAAAGAAGATTGCTGTTTTGTTTCTCAAGATTTTTATGGCGATATGGATATTGCTAAGAGATTAAAGTTAGAAGAAAATTCTATTGTAAAAGATTATGTGTTACCTGACTTCACCACTGTAAGAAGAGGTTATCTCACAGAACCAGGAACAAATGCAGATCAACAGGTTTTGCGCATGAATAATGAGCGATTTACAATACCAGAGATTCTGTTTCATCCCTCTGATGTAGGGATAAGACAAATGGGTATTCCAGAAGCTATTATGGATTGCTTAAAAGCATGTGAACAAGAAACTTGGCCTCACTTGCTATCAAATATTGTTCTCACTGGTGGTAGTAGTAAATTCCCAGGATTTGAACAGCGTGTTTTGAAGGAAGTCAGAGCTCTTGCTCCTGATGAGTATTCAATTCAAGTTCATTTACCAGAAGAGTAAGTATTCTATTTTACAAGTTGTAATGTAGAATTATGAACACTCAGTACAATATAAATCATATTTTCAGTCCAATAACATATGCATGGGAGGGAGGAAAATTGTTGTCCAAGGATCCTGGATATTCAAATCTCATAGTGAAGAGAGAAGAGTATGAAGAGGAAGGTCAAGCTCTTTGTTACGATAAGTTTGATATATAAACAGTATTATTTATTTGCATTTACTTTTTAAGGGGGTCCAAAAGTCAACTGAAAATTCAAATTTCCCACCACTGTATAGTAGAAAAAAAATCAGCTAAATCATGACATAGTTGCCCTCTGTTGCATATTCCAATCTATCATTTTACAAGGTTTAAAGTTCATATACAAATATGTTACTGAATGGTATTTGAATTACATGATTTTGAGACATTCAAATGCCATTTGGCGAATTATCTAAATATGATCTACAAACTTTGTATAATGGTAGACAATTATGTAACAGAGGGCAACTATGTCACGGTTTATCGTAATTTCATTTTTATTATTTGTTATAAACAAATTATTATTTTTTCGTCTGCTATATTATGGCGCGCGAACTCCCTTAACAAAGATTAGAGATAATTTTATGATGATAAGCATTTCAGAAAAAATTGAGGAATTCTTGTAAATACTTAGTAGTAATTTTAATTAATGGAATTGTAGTTTTAAAGTGATATTTTTATATATGTATATAAATTAATAAAACGAACGAATTATTGTAAAATCTTAAATTTCTTTAATGATAAAATATTTTGACACTAATTAATGGAATATCAATGCTTTCTTAGATACAATTTTTGTAAAAAAAAAAATTAAAATTACATAGCTTTCATTTTAGACATTAATTCTTCTAAACTCTCACTGGTATCCACAGCTACTTCAGATTCTGCATCCGAATCTTGAGTTGGCAATTCATAAGCTTGTGTTACACCTGGTGCAATACTTTTATTTGTATCAGTCTCTTCTTGTACTGTCTCGTCAACAAGACAGATACCTGTAAGAGTTTGAAATAGCATTAGAGAATTTTAATTATATGAAAATGTTGGGATTTAAATTTTGCACTGTGACATGAATTATGCAAATTTTTGCTTTTAGCACGGAAATAGCGAAATTTTAGTATGCTGATTGTCAAAATCGGTAAAATACACATAGTGCATATTTTACTGTTCTGTCTCACCATTTATCAATATACATTGAATAAATTAAAATAGCTAAATAGCTAAATAAGTAATGAAGTAGACAATGCAAATTAACGTATTAACATTTACCCCATTCATTATCTTCATGCAAAGGTTTTTCTTCCACGCATTCTTCACAGTATTCTACTTTAGGTTTGGCAGCAAATTCTTCCTGCCTTTGCCTACAAAATTTATCATCACAGCTTGTGTTGGGTTTCAGACTCATTGCTGGGAAGAAATCTTGCATAGCATTATATCCTAGATAATGCGAAACTGTACCAAATTCGAGCAGATACTTCAGTGTATTTTGCACTAAAAAGCCAGCAACGATGCCCATTGTCGTCGGTAATGATGCAGCGCACACACCGTCGCGTTTTAAAGTTTTTTCATCTATGTTTGATGCTACTACCAAAGGTGGTGCACACTAAAAATTGTAAAATACGAATGAAAAACTTAAGTTGGTAAAACAAGGAAAAATCAAATTTATAACAGCAAATATACATACAGCAAAGCATGCAGTCTCCCCTGGTATGATGAACTGAATGTGTCCAGAAACAGCATTTTCTGACACACCACTTTCAAACCACTTTTGGTTCAATTCATTACATGCTGTGTTAATTGCCATTCTTGCTTCAAAGTTATCTACACAACTCAGCACCAAATCCACAGGACCCTTCTTAATACTTGAAGTTCTGAAACAATGTACGAGTAAATGTAATTTATTAATGCTCGCATGAAACTTTCAAATATTATAGTAAAATTAATTTACATACTTTATTGTATTCATGAATTGATCAAAGTGATCAACCGTAGTAATATTGTAGTTGTGTGTTTCTATTTCAACATCTGGGTTAATAAACCTTAGCGTTCTAGCTGCAGCATCGACCTTTGTTTGTCCCACTTGATGCGGTTGGAAGAAGAGCCTGTTCATATTAGCCAATTCAACTTTATCGTAATCAAATAGCACCAACTGAAAGCAAAAAAGAAACGTGATGTTTTGTAAACTGTTCCATTAAGCCATTGAGCAAGCTATTCATTTGTTTCCAACTCAGTGTATGGAAATAAAGTGTATAGAAGGATAAACTAAAGAGCTAGCAGAGAAGACTCTGCACTTGATATATTCATCTACAATATAACAGTAAAACCTGATATTTTCAATTACAGTAATTTACCTTTCCAATGCCACATCTTGTGAGCATCTCAGCAGTTACACTTCCAACTCCTCCAACTCCCACAACAGCTACAGTCATGTCACGGATCTTTTCATAGTTTTTGACTATTCCCATCCGCTGCAAGGCCAACAATCGACTGCAACATTATTTTATAATTATTTATAACAATTATAAATTAGAAAATAGATCATTTCATATTGATTTCCTACTCTTTAATATTGCATCAAAACATTACGCTACATATTGCAATAGTATTAACTGTCAAAGTCCACGTTGTTTACATAAAAAATTAATTTAAACTTTTAACAAAAAGAAACTAAATCAGCAAAGAGCAATGCCTATCCCTTTAAAATTCTCCAAAAAGCAATTAAATCCCCCGTACAACAAAGTTAAAAGCGAATGGCCACCTGTAAGGATTCGTGTCAACGACTTCGCTGGACATCTGCTGGATTTTATTCCTGGCCGGTGCGGCAGCGGCGCTTTCCGCCAGCTGCTGTTCCAGGAACTTGATCCTCTGCTGCAGTTCCTCGACGCTCGCCATCTCTTCCAGCAGCTTATCAGTCGGCGATAGACTCGTAACCAGCTTCCATATGCCCTGGGCACATGTGTCTTCCCAGTATCGCTTCTCACGAGGAAAGTACAGTGTCAAGATTTCGTTGTCTGTGTTGTAAACACATGGCGCCAGTATAGTGTGTGTTCGCCGACGACGTGGGTGTAGCGAGTAACTTACGTCGGTCAAGTAGATTACGCGCCTGCGCTGATAATATAACTGTATATATCAGATATTATATATGTATATAATGTGCGTTGGATTGAACATCGAATTGCTATAGCTGCGAGTATATGTGCGCGTATTTCACAAGCGAGAGCGGCGGCGATCTCATTAAGCGAATTCCGCAAGCGGGTTCCGACAGACTACTGCGCCGACTATATATATATATTTGTTATGTGTGCGTCTATAGTGTCACCGTAGCTATTTTTGCAAAGCTGCGCGCTCTTATAATATTATGCAAAGTAACATGTTTTGCGCAATACGTTCTATTTACCGCGCGCTATAAGAAATTGGGAAAATAGTAATAATGAATTGAATTGCTCCGAAATTTTGGAGCATAATTTATATGCAGTTGAAAAATTGCTTGTTTTTTTAAATTATTTAATGGACTGGTGCATGACCAACAGAAAAAGAAGCGATAAGAATTTAACGCAATTATGCAAATTCAAATAAAACATTAGGTAAATAAAGACTATACCTAAAGAGTCGTCCTTCAGACTATATAGCGACAAGATTTTAAATTTTAATCGTCAGCCGCAGCAGTGTATAACACGAGGCTCAATGGTCGCCGGCTCTTAATATATTATTAATGGTCAATATACGCTATTTCTCGGAAAAGTTTTGTTCACCGCAATGCGCTTTCATTCCACACGTAGTATATGCTATGCTCTCTTAATAGTTTTTCAAGGATCGTAATAAATCAGCAGCCGTTATAAACGCTGCGTTATATGACTTCGTTTTGCGCTTTTTTATATAACTAATATTATATGCACAAAATACTAATTGTGTATTTTTTACTTATTTAGACAAAAATGTAATAAAGCAATTGAAGCGACAGGCAATAAGTTTCCTCAACAATAGAGATTGCATGAACTCGCCAAAGCAATTGAGCGTGAAATTGCGATGTCCTATCTATAATCAAGTGCAAACAAATGTGTCGCAGCTGGAAATAATCGCTAAATAAATCGTTAATAAAATATACCTAACTAAAACCTACAGCCATGGGCTGTATATACATATTATATATCATCCATACATATATGCACTCGGAATGCACTCGATAAACATATACGTATCTTACTCCCGCGTATAAAAGTGAACCGCAGATCGAGTCAGACAGTCGCTCCCTTTTATTAACTCTCCAGATCCTATAGATATATATGTATATATATAACCTCGCGCGACTGGGCGGGCTCGCGATCTGCAGCTGCTTTCGTCATTGGAAAATTCCGTAACGGTACCAGGGGAAAGGCTCGCGGCGATTGGCTCGCGCTCGATGACGTAGCCCGAACATCCGATGTCTAGCGTTCCACACACGATCGACGTTTTGTTTATACCCGCGCGCGCGTCTGCATCAGTCGTCGTCGCGGCTTCGCACGTGAATAAGTGCTCCACACATCAGTAGTATATAAACTCGCTCCGAGAATGTCGTCGGCGACGGAGCCGCCGCGTGCAGTCCAGATGCCCATTATGGCCTGCAACAGCTCGGTTCCGCGCGCGAGGTTCTTTTACTTCATTGTCTGAAGAACGAGTCTCGAGGAATCTCTCTCGCGTCGTTTTTTCTTCTCATACTTACTCTCCAGCTTTTGTTGTTTTTCGTCGAAGCGCGACACGTCGCTTTTATGCTAATATATCGTGAGCGGCTCTATAGCTCTGCGTGTCTTGTGTATGCTTTTTATTCATAATTCAGAGGCTGTGCGACTAAATAAGGTTCAAGTGTATATATACATACGGCCTGTATATAGTTATACAATGTCGTCGTCCGCCCTCCGACTTTGTGTGCCGTGCTCGTTTTTTTCTACTTCATCGAGGCGATGATTATACTATACTTACACGTCAGAAGTTGAACGCGCCCTGTGTCTGCCCGTATTATTGATCATTTTAATGAACGGCTAAGTTTCAATGGCAACGCATGAGGACAACTGTTGCAAGACATAGTGCAAAGAGGTGCTGGTATCGTGAACAAGACTCTAGTAGATTTTCTTGTGTTTGGTCGCTGCTAGACAAGACACGCATCATGATGGAGAAGCTGAGGATGTTTCGGCTGCTCCTGTACAAGAACTATCTTGTCAGGAAGAGGCACTGGAAGATGGGATTATTCGTCGAGATCCTGATTCCACTCTTGTTGTTTTTATTGATACAGGCTTGCAGAGACTTTTCTGCAGCAGAGCCTGAAGTTCACGAGAACAACACTTACTATGAGATTAAGACAAAGGCAGATCTGATTAGCAAGATTAGTTATAGGACTACCATATACTTTGCGCCTGAAAACAGATTTACCAGGACACTCATGGAGAAGACTCGTGTCTGTCTTAAATTTCCTGATGGGAGTAAGTTGAATTTTTTGAATTATTGTCTTGATTGAAATGTTTCCTTTCATGACTAAAAACGTTTCTTTTTCTTCACAGCAATAACCGGGTTCAATTCGGAAGAGGAGCTACTGAAAATGTATGCTTTGTATCAAACTCAGGATCCAATCAATGATATTATAGCTGTAGTATTTGATGAGAAATATGCCAATATTTCTACAAAACATTTGTCTTATACAATACGTACCGCCTATGTTCTCCCAAACATACTATACAAAATTGATACTGAAGGGCCTTCAATAACCTTGGAACAAGCCTTGATCGAAGTCATACCATTCTTACAACTACAATTATGTTTGGATGAATCATTCATAAAGATGAAAGCCCGAAGCCCATCGTTCAAATCACAGGTTGGTCTACTTAAGACTGCTTTAATTGCTATACAAAGAATTTCATCAAACATCATCATTACTGGTGATTTTCAACAAATCTATTGTCTGATAGATCTTCATTGCATATTCAATTCACAACTGTTTTAATTATAAATGTTATTTGTATGCAACAAGAGGTTTGATTAAAACCTTGAATTATTATTGATACCATCTTGTATATTAAATAAGATGTTGACTATATTTGAATTTGTTCATCAAAGTCTAATTACCATAGTGCAAAAAAATGTTGCTTGCGATTGAGAAACATTAATGCATCAAACTTTTCACTCATCTATTTTTTTTTTTTTTTTTTAATGAACAATGAAAACCATTTCACAAATTTTATAAATTATTTCAGGTTTCCATACAACAAATGCCTTATCCCCCTTATGTGCAATTAAATGAGAATGACATGATTACAAGGATATTATTCTGTGGTTTTGCAGTTATTGCCTTTTTAATTCCATTATGCGTAGAAGCAACCTATGCAGCTGATGAAAAATTTATAGGAATAAACGTAAGTTTTCAAGCTGCATGTAAAGCTTATTCATTTTTTAAATTAAACATTTTTTATTTTCAATGACTTATTTTCAGGTTCTTATGGCAATGAACGGTGTTCCAACTTATCTAAATCTGTTAAGTTGGCTAGTCAGTGGATTAATTTTTAGCGTCTCATACGTATCTGCGCTGATTATTTTGTTCAATATTTCCTTCACCGACAATGTGCATCCTTATCTCTATTATGGAAATAGCTTTATTTTTTGGCTAGTACTCATCTTGCATGTTGGGCATTTGATAACGTTTGGCATGCATATTTCTGCATATTTTTCAAAATGTAAGTACAGAGTCTCGCATTCATTATTCAACAGCCTTTTAATTTTTTTCTATCTAATTTTTATGCAACATCTTTGTTGTAGCTCTGTTTATGATATCTGGAATTTTGGCTCTGTATGGAGGTTCAAGTATGATTCAAAAATACAGTATTAAAGGAGATTATTACGCAGTTGTACCTTATTTAGGAATATTTTTCCCCAATATATTGCTATTCCGAGCATTTCAAGAAGTGAACAATTATGAAACCATGTGTAAGTTTTTGATAATTTACAATATTTATAGCATTAACGATTGAACACTGCCCTAATTTAAATATAATTTTCAGTAAAAGGCATCAAGTGGAGCAATTTGTTTTTGGTCGGAGATCCAGTGTACAAGACTGCAGGAAGTCTGGGAATGATAATGATCTTTTCCATTATTGGAACCATTTTTCATTTCCTTATGACGGTTTATATTTACGCTGTGCATCCCGGAAAGTACGGCGTGAAGAAGCATCCGTTATACTTCTTAAAAGTAATGAATAATGTTCATGCGATTTGTTATTATTAAAAATTTCCAATAAAGTATTTGTGTTTTTAACAAAATAATTTTTTCATGTGCAGTGTGGAAAGACTAAAAATAGGGTGAATTCAGATGATGAAATGGATGATTACGAATTTGATGACGTAGATGGAAAGCCGTTTGAAACGATACCAAGGGCCGCGTTTACTCCTGGAATACAAATTCGTGGTCTGAAGAAAGAATTTCGAACTCACTTATTTAGTAAATCAAAGGTTCAAGCTTTAAGAGGAATTTCGGTTGACTTTTACAAAGGACAAATTACTGCTTTGCTTGGACACAATGGAGCTGGTAAAACTACGCTCATGTCCATCTTAACTGGTTAGTTTTCATCGATAAGAATTGCGTAAAGCTTTTTTCAAACTTCCTAACATTTGTTTTTACTTTTATATTTTGTCAGGTATGATAAGTCCTTCTAATGGAGCGGTATATATAAATGGAAAGAATGTCAAAGAAGAATCGAACGTTATAATGAATGATATAGGTCTGTGCCCTCAAGAAGATATGTTGTTTCCAACTCTTTCAGTTGCTGAACAAATCGAATTCTTTGGCATGGTGAGTATTGTATAATTTATTTGATTCAACAATATTTTATTTGTGCTCTAATGGACGAATCGTATATATTTTCTAGTTGAAAGGAAAAAATAAGACGAAATCAGCGATTAAAAAAGATGTAAACGCCTTGCTTCAAAAGCTCAAGTTATTCGATAAACGTAATGCAATGCCTAATCAATTGTCAGGAGGCCAAAAAAGACGAGTGTGTCTTGGAATGGCCGTTATAGGCGACTCAAGCGTAAGTTTAATTTTTAAAAACTTTTCCTAAAAGGCTTTTCCTTTTTCTATCATATATTAAAATTTAAAATATATATTTTTTAGACGTTGATTTTGGACGAACCAACTTCTGGTATGGATCCAGAAAGTAGGCGCGACACTTGGGACATTATATTGGTAAATTTTTCTCTAGAACAAATTTTTGTCTTTTTACATATCTAAATAAATGACTTTAAATTTTAGAGAATGAGAGGACAAAAGACTATATTAATCAGCACACACGATATGGAAGAGGCGGATATTTTGGGTGATAGAATAGCAATCGTACACATGGGTCGTTTGAAGAGCTATGGATCCTCGATGTTTTTGAAGAAATTACTAGGCCAAGGAAATATAGAGGTGACATTATCCACTGAATCATGGTGCGACCCGCAAAGAATACGCAACGAATTAGATTCGAGAGGGCAAATACTTAATATTGATGGCGGAAAAATTGTTTTGAGTGTTCCGAATTCTCCCGAGTTGCCGGATTATTTAGATAAAATAGAAATGCAAAAGAAGGATCTTGGCGTTACAGGAATGAGCGTTTCACTAATTACCCTGGAACAAGTGTTTCTAAAGTACGTGCAACCATGTTTTTCTAACACTTCTTCAAAAAGTGATCTGTAGGTACACAGAGAAAGTGAAATTTTTTTATTTTGTTTTTTAAAATGTTAATTACAGCTTGAAAAAGCTTACAACATTTCTCATATTATCGGATTAAATTCATGTTCTTATGCTTTGTATTCGAATTTTTAATAGCATTACTTCTATATGATAATCTTCTTTCCTGGTGCTGGAGTCTTGAAATGTCTCATAACGATTGCTTTTCCAATACCTCGCATACACCTGTCATTTCTCGCTAATTTGCCTGCGCTGAGTAAATTAATTGATAAAATAATAATAATAATTAATATGTATCAAAAAAATCTTATTTCTGTTGAATTACTTTCTAAATTCGGAAATTTTTTTCGAAATGAAAAATCGTATTTTTGTTCTAAGGATACAATGTATTTCACTGGTATAGAATGTGGGAATAACAATAACACAATTCATAGAACACATTATTAAATAAAAAATGCGTGATTGTTTGGGCTTGAGCTAGCTTCAAATGTATCATGAACACCATTACTCATAGTAGAAATTTAATTGTCTACAGAGTAACGAGAGATAACGAAGACGCAACGGATTCGTGCCAACCTTTTCTGGATTCTACTTATAAATTGAAAGGCCAAGCCTTGCTTATTCAGTCTATCTTTGCGCTGCTTAAAAAGAAAGTGACATATACGAGGAGAAACTTAGCAACAATCAGTCTCATTGTAAGTTGCTAACTACTAGCTATATGAATCATGCATTGTGCAAAGTACTCATTATTTTAATGATTCGTAATTTCTTTTTCACAACAGATTCTTTTGCCGATAATATGCATTCTGTTCATGACGATGGATTATAATATGTCTAATGATACCACGACTTTGATACCAATAAAACTTGACATGTATAGCCAGCCGCAAACTTATTATGGAAGTAGCAATAAATTGGTAGGTGAAAAATATAAAATAGCTACTGAAGAATTTCATGGTAGAGCTATAGAAATACCAAAGACCACTAGTCTCACAGACGGTAATGATTTTTTACTTTTCAACTTTTATTGAAGTAATGCTTGATATTTATCAATTACATTAATAATACAAATATTATCATTCAGCTCTTATAGAGTTTGGTCGCACAGATGAGGCCACATACCGGAACAACTTGATAGCTGCAGTCGAGTTTAACAATACAGATAACGACACCTTGTCAGCTAACGCTTTCTTTTCTGGCTACGCGACGTTCAGTATTCCCATCTCCGTAAACCTGCTATCCAACACATTACTGAAGAGTCACGCGGGTGACGAATATTCGATCAGCTTGTCTGGACATCAGTTACCCCATTCGATCCACGCTACCGCCATACCTGAAGTGAATATCGACGCCTATGCTACTGTACTATTGTTTGTTTTCTTTTTCTTCCCTGCAATCGCTCTCTTCGTCATCCATCCGCTGAGGGAGTCATTGTCAAACGTCAAGCAGCTGCAGAGGATGACCGGGGTGTCTTGTTTCACTTACTGGGGAACGATGTTTGCTTTCGACTTCTTAGTGTTTTTGATAGCGATACTCTGTATCGTCGTTGGATTCATCTGCATGGATAATGCCATCGGTTTGAGAATGTACGAAAAATCAGAAATAGGTGCGTTTTTTTAAAATCATTAATTCAATTTTGAAAACTTTATTTTATTTTCATTTTAATGTTCTTTTTTCAGGAATTACAATATTATTACTGCTCCTGTTTGCCTTCAACACTCTGCCGCTAATATACATTTGTAGCTTTCTGAGAAAGTCGGCCAGCACCGTCATAACATTACTTAGTCTTTTACCCTTCGGTCTTGGTAAGTTTATAAATTTATAAAGAATAATCTTTTTACTGGTGTAGAACAATAACAACATTTCTTTATAACATTTATCTAGTCTCATTGGAGCTGATAATGCATGTCATCGCAATAAGTCTGCACTCGCATTGGATCGTACAAAAATTGCGCAGTATTCAAAAGGGAATCTTTCTTCTGATTCCATACTTGAGCTTTTTCCACGGCGAAGTATCATTTTTCAGCATAGCCAGTAAGAACGCGAGGTGTAGAAGATTGCCTAATGTACTTCACGATGTTGCGTGTCTTGCGAAAGACTCGTGTTGTGGTAAGTCACGATACATTGTATATTTTTAATTTGCCAAAATAATAAGGATTCATATTTGATTGATTTATCCTTACTGTAGGACTTGATTGTTTTGACGGAAAATGCAAAAAGAGTTTGAAATACTTCAATAATTTCCACGAGGACATATCTTTGGAACAGAGTATAACTTATTTGTTTCTCACGCCGTTTTTGTACTTTGCAATATTAGCTATTTTGGAGTATAAACTTATTCCATTATTGCTTGCGCGGATACGCAGAGGCAAATACGAAATCTTGGAAGACCCCTGTGACGAGCAGGTGAAAAAAGAAAAACACTCTGTCGCTTCTGAGATCGTTAAAGCAAATATTCGATGTAAGTATATTCATGACTTTTCAAGATAAGTTAATAAACTTATTACCATTCGCGTCTTTATAATTGTCTATTTCTGTATTACTTGAAAATTTTAATACTTATGAATTTAAAAAAATGCACAATAATATTGTGCGCTCTAACTTTGATAATGAAATTGTCGATAACGTTATAATTTATTTAATTTTATTTTCATTAACAGGCACGTTGGAGGATTCTAAAAAAGTAAATAGAGAAGTCAACAAAACTAAAATCGAATCAAACGGCAATGCGACGTTGGAGGAAAGCAACACTTTGTCTAACAGTGACAATGCCAATAACTATTTGTTTTTCGTGTATGAACTAAGCAAGCGTTACGGGAATCTGACGGCCGTCGAGGAAATCAGCTTTGGAGTGAAACAGCACGAGTGCTTCGGACTGCTTGGAGTGAATGGGGCAGGCAAGAGCACGACTTTCAAGATGATGACTGGCCAGTCGATACCCAACAATGGGTGCATGTACTTAGGTGATAGAAATTTCAATGACAATCGAAGATATGTAAGTTTCTATTTGGGTTGAACTTCATTTGGTTTCATTCTATTTCTCGTATAAAAAATCTAATAAAACTAATTTTTTTAGTACCTATCCCAGATGGGATATTGTCCACAAAATGACGCCATTATAAGATGTCTGAATGCCTCAGAACATTTGAGATTATTCGCTCGGCTCCGAGGTATTCCGGAAAGTCAAGTAAACAATGAAGTGAAGAAGTGGATCGATAGACTGAGTAATTATATCTGATTTATATTTATTTTATAGAGAATAAAAAATGCGATAACGTTGTGTTAACTAATTTTAAATTTTTTTATTAGATTTGAACATTTGCGCTTCGCAACCTAGTGGAACGTACAGCGGGGGTAACAAAAGACGTTTAAACATAGCGATGGCTCTTATCGGTAATCCAAGTTTGGTTCTTCTTGATGAACCTACAACGGGCGTTGATCCAGCTGCTCGAAGATCGCTTTGGAATGTCATTCAATCTTGCCAAACTACTGGGCAAGCTATCATATTGACGTCGCACAGGTATAGCTTATTTCAGGTTTTTTCATACAATTAATTCTGAGAACAACCTTTTTCAAATCAAAATATATTATATTATTACATGTATGATCATTTGGATATTTCAGCATGGAAGAGTGCGAGGCGCTTTGCAATAGACTTGTAATTATGGTGAATGGCCAGTTAGTATGCATTGGACCATGTCAAGAACTGAAACAACGTTTCGGCGCTGGTTACGATATTCAAATGAAGTTAAATCCAGAAAAATCGTCTTCTCAGATGGAAAGCATCAAGAGGGACATTGAGCAGGCGTTAAATTGTGAACTCGTTGATGAAAATTCCGTAAGAAATATGTCGACAAAGTAACAGTTTTCTTATCTTTCTCGGCAGAAAATAATATTTGTCTTATCCATGATTTCAGGGGTTCCTCATGTATCACGTTACGACTTCCGAAACTACTTGGAGGCGAATGTATGATGTGATGACCGAACTAAAAAATAAATATAACTGCATCGACGATTTCTCTGTGTTATCGTCCACCCTCGAGCAGCTATTTCTTCTTTTCGCGAGGGCAGCCAAGCGATCGAATCGTAAAGCATATAAATAAATGATGGAAAACACAACGGATAAAAATCAATGATAATTCTACAACACGAACCAAAGTCTCGAAAACTAAGACTAATTTTACGTGTGATATTAAATGTTATAACCAAAATCTACGTAAATCAGGTAAAACTGAAATAGTTTTGTTATTTTATTTTGATACAATCATCAAATTAAAAGGTTATATCGTCGAGCGATGCCCAAAGGATGATATTAACATCACATGGTAGCTTTTAATAATAATTAATCGTCATTTTAGTTACTAAAGGGAGAGACATAGTAAAAAGCATTCGATTTTTTTAATTCCACTGGCGATTTGAAACGTCCCATAACAGTATTTCTTATTAATTGCTACTAGTGGCACATATTACTTATTAATCACAAGTATTAAAAATAATTTCTATGAGGTATTCAAACTTCCACAAACATTTAAATCAAGTTCGATGACATTTTTGAATGAAATTTACTTTGCTTCTCCCGTTATATGAATTTCGGAGTTAAATTTTGTATTTTATTTTATTTAAAAAAGATATGATTTTACTTAAGTTTCAATTACGGATAACCGTACTGATAACTGGAAAACGAGCCGAAATATTTAAGAATTATTTTTGTATATAGTTATGAATATACTTGATTAAAAGCAACAATGTGGAAAATCTAGCGATTATGAGATTCATAAGACTCCGAAGTTCTTCATATATAAATATTCTTGCAATTCTAATCACTGCAAAAATACTGCCGCAACTTTTGCAATATTATTTAGATAAACATATTTTTAGTACACTGTACGATTAAAGTGTGCAAAGGACTTTTTAATAAGCAGTATTTGTAAGGCATCTGTATAAAAAGTCTGTTAGTGCTTTAAGGAATCTCAATTCTAGCTCAAGCAAAACTTGAGCAGATTAAATAAGGCTGCAACATTCGAAATTATTAGTCTTTTTTGTAAAGAAAAAATATATAAAATTAAAATCATATACAAATAAGATATATGAGGCATTTACATGCCATACGAAAGAATAATTTATGTCTAACGAAAAATACCAAGATCTGAACTTTGCAAAAGGAATTATAGTTTTCTTTATTAACTAAGCTTTCAACAGAGTTGCCATAGATTTTAGTTTTGCAAAGCAATCTTCGTAGTGTTTATTTATTTGTTTTTGTGTGAACGATTGTTCGTAATGCATAAAAATTGTTTCTGAATTTCTATTTTAAATAGAAAAATCCAAGTTCATTGTATCGTTAATTTATGTGAATATTTAAAATCGGTATAAATGCATTAAATGTATTATTGTTAAGCATTCTTTTGGCTGCGTCCAAATTCAAGGATCTGATTTTAAACATTATTCACTTTTCAAAACTTGATTTTTGTACACATAATACGCAATCTACATTTATAAAAAAGAAAAGGTTTATGGGCCTAGAAATAAAAAAAAGAGAAAGTGAAGTATTATATACCTTGTAAACAATATATTTATACTTTTTTTAAATTTTGTGTATTTTTATATTGTCGCTCTTTTATAAAAGACAATACACGATTTACAGTATAAATAGGCAGCGAATGCTATACTTGTAAATAAATTACTTTAGACACTTGAAGTGTGCAGTATACTCGTTTTTGCAATGATTTTTAGTTAGTATGTAGCCCACTGATAATTTAAGTATAAACGATGCACATTTTTTACATTAACTGCAGCTAATACTATATAAGTTATTTTCGTTTTCTCTTATAAATAATTTGTTATATATTCTACATATCATATAATAACAAACCTGTAATTAAAAAAGATGCTTATTTTAATAAAAATGCGTTAAAACTTACTCGAATCATTTGCGATTTTTTTCTTTCCGTGACGTAATAATTATTCTACGGAAGCGGGATAAAATAAAGGAAGACGATCCAACTAATGATAAAATACATTTATTCATGTCGTATAAAATACACTTACATAATTATCACATCATTTTCCAGCAACCAAAAACAAAGAAGAAAAAAATAATACATTTTACGTGCAGCGTATTCTCAATGAGTCGTACGATACGAATAATGCCTGTTACATAAAAAATAGCACACGAAAATCAGCTCTTTTCGTCGTTGATCAGTGACAAGGGTATACAGCTTGCGGATCGTCCGTTAAACATCAGGGAAAACTCAGTGGCCTACTACGGTTATTACATAATAATAATAATAATAATGAAGAAGATTGAGTATTTACAGCATACAATATGTGGAATAAGAAGATTCTTAATCAGCTTGTTGGCAGTTCAGTGGCATATGGCTCAACGAGAGACAGAGTGTCATGTAACGATTCACGTCTAATACTTGTAGCCTCCCTGGGAGCTCTGGTAGCCTCCGCCTCCGCCGCCGCCTTGGTATCCACCGCCGGCGCCGCCGCCGCCACCGTATCCGCCACCACCACCTGTACAACAAAATTTCGTCTCTGAAAAAAGACTATTTGCATTTCACTGCATCAGAGAAGAACGAAGATTATCTCACCTCCGCCACCTGAGCCACCCTCGCCCTTATAGCTTCCGTCTTGGTTCTCTCCACGAGCCTCTGCAGCCAGAGCTAATTCGACGCCCCTCTGGATCTCAGGAGGTATCGGCGGTGGCGTAGGAATGTGCGCACCTGACGCGTGGAATCCCGTCTCGTCAGCCGTGTAACTGATGCTGTAGACCTGGCCGTCCGGACCCGTGTAACTGTACGAGCCGCTCACCGCCTCCGAATTGCCTGAATCAGGATTGTATATGTATATGGCTTATTTCTGGGCGTGACGGGAACGCGCTCCCTGTTTTTCCGTTTTAATTGGGCGTTTGTGCGCGAAAGCGATTTATATATGTTAGCAGCTGTTGGGCGAAATTTTTATGCGTCCTTTTCTGCATTGTGTATATGTTGCTTGATTTATGAAGTTGGCATTGTTGTTGGTATTATTACGCGGTACCGCGTTGTGTTATGTAAAATATATAAGTACTTAATATTGGGAAATTGCGTAACGTTCTAAAAGATGGGCTATATGTTTGCTAAATTGACGTTCATGAGGTGTACACTATATTGAAGGAGAGTGAAACAATGTTTCTGCACAATCCATTACAACCGCACGTGTTGTCGAGAGTCCAAGTAAGGAAAGTTCGTATCAGATATTGTAATTACGCGCGAGTTGATGGGTATGAGGAGACGTCTGAACCACTCGGACTTTTTCTACTGATTTACTCATGCCGTTCTACGTTTCGATCTTTCGAAATTTTTTTAGTATCTATTACCCTGCTAGTATTTTTATATTACGTGCGTTATGCTGTTAGTAGAACCGATTATTCTTCCAAAATAAATTAGTTGCAGTATTAACAGTTCGAGATGCACAATATTGGCATACCTACTTTATTGTACTCGCATGAAAAATACTGAGCAACTTAGTAAAAATTTCACCATAAACTGGCTGGTTTCTCAGAAATTTAGTATTTTGTATGAAAAAATCTACGGACTCTGTCAGGCAGAATATAAGAAATAAAAAGCAAATGTTTTTTCTTTATTAGATTTTATAAAAATCACAAAAGTTATAGTAACCGAAAGCTTACGGATTACTAAATTGTAAAAAAGTAAGCGTCTCTTATTTTTTCCGTGCAAAATGCCAATGGAATCCCTGCTGGTAAAAATGTCACTGACCTTGAGCCTGTCCTTGTTCCTGGACCTGGATACCATTGCCGGTCTCGTAGCTATATCGGTAGTTACCATCGCCTCCGTTCTGAGCGTCGAACGAGACAATGGGAATCTGGGGTCCACCACCGCCACCGCCAGCGCCGCCGCCAGGTCCACCAAAGCCGCCGCCGCCCCCAGCTCCGCCAAAGCCTCCGCCGCCTCCAGGTCCGCCGAAACCACCGCCTCCGCCGCCGCCTCCTGGCCTGGCGCCAAATCCACCGCCGCCTCCACCTGGTCGACCGCCGAAACCACCGGCATTACCTGTTCGATTGTGGATTATAAGTGTATTTCTATAAATAAACTTCGCGGTCGTCATTTGCGATGGTAATAAAACTTACTGCATTATATATTGTTATTATTCAAACATTTTTCTAATAACTCAATTCAATTAATTTTTCAGTAGTAATAAAACTTTTTAGCAACAAAGATGTTTCCACTAGTTATAGGCCAAAAAGCATACACTCAAAAGGTTTTCACTAAAAATTCAAAAAACGAAGGTCTTAATTTAAATAGAAACAGCTTTCCTGATTTTTAATTTCTAGCACACTGACGAACAGTATACACGAATGATGTATTTTTATTTCCAAGAGAATCGAAAATTCCACGATAATTTTTACCAAAAACACACTATCATCAATGCAATATTCAAAAATAAAAATGAATAGCAAAGCTCACCGCCGAAGCCGCCGCCACCGCCGCCGAAGCCTTTGTTGGGAGCTTGCAAGCCTGTTCCACCAGCGGAACCAGCGCTGCCCGGCGGTAGATACGTGTTGTCGAGCCGAGCCGCTAACGTCTGCGATGCGACCAGCAGTAACGCTGCTGCTAGCTGCTGAAACAACCAAAGCACAATTTTTTTTTTATTTTACTTTTTTCCGATTTCTTCTCTGACGAAGACTGATGCGTTTAAAAATTAGTAGCAATTCTATTCGCGTTTTGACAATAACGAGTAATCCCTTACTCAAACCTTTCGTGTAAAACAATTTATTTTATATCAGTGTGGAAAAATTGAAAAATCACTTGTCTTTGTTAAAACGATGGTTAAAAGACAATTTTTTGTTTCAGATGGTATCTACATCACGTAAGGGCTCTGATATAATTTTGAAAAAAAAAAATCAAATTCACAAATATTTGTATTTTTGCGTTTAAAAAAAAACGTCACTGTATTCAAACGGAAACAACACGTCCAGGCACACATCCAGAACGTATATTACTGTAGTGTCGATGCACAAATCTACGCGGATAACGGCTGATCATCCCTTATATATTAATCGCACAAAACTTTATCAGTCCTTTGAACGTAGTCACTTCACAGGTTCGCAACGTTAAGATTAAACACAAACTTGGCCTGAAATCGAATCCTAAAGTACAAAATTATATTCAGAAATAAAATAAAAAATCATTAAAACTACATAAATCTACTAAAGCTTAAAAAGATTTTTAAAAGAAAAACCCTACCAGCTTCATCTCGGCGAAGAAAAAGAAGACGATTCGTGTCCACCGGGCAAACAACCGTATGATCTTTCTCCCTTATAATATATATATATCCTCAACGAGTACAACAACGACGAGGACGAAGAGAAGCAATGCGCGTCTATCCGCGAACCGCGCTATTGTCGCTGACTCCTCAATCCGCGCGGCAACTTTTATACCTCTTCCAGCCTCATCCTCTCACCGCTACTCGCGCTCCTATAGTCCTACTCCTACTATCTAACCCACCACACGGAACATCCTTTGTATAACCGCGAGTAGCACACGTTTCTTTCTCGCCATCAGTCCAAGCACACAGACACACACACACACATGTATATATATCTATATCGCAGTGTCGAAAAAGGTCTTTCTCTCGATCGAAAAGGGCGAATTTCGCAACGTCTTTTCGACGGAATATATATATCGCGGGAAAAATTGAGCGGCCGCTCGTTGGGAAACGCACTATATGGGAGGTGACGCGAGACCTGATTTTTGACGGGCCCTGAGAGTAGAGTGCGAGAGACTATTGTGTTCGGGGGCCATGTCAAACTCACCGTGAAAAATTTTTCGAAGCTGGGGTTGAAGTGCCTCCGGGGATTTTGCGATATTGCGAGGCTTCGGAATTTCATGGTTCGCTTTGTAGCTGTATCGAAATTTTGACACACCTGTGTATGTGGTATTTGGTGCGCCTTTGGCGAGATGATACAGTTGCTGCAGTTCTGCACTAGTGTTGCGTATGTATAAGTAGATATATGCATACCAGATACATCATCAAGGCTGTCGCCGTTTACTTCTGGTTGTATATACGTTATATTAATTTTTAATAATCAAAAGTCTAAATTATTAGACTCGTATATAAAGTATATAGTTCCTCTATTATAATTGCAGACGCGCATCAGCTAATGTTTATTAATGCGCAAAAAGTGTGTGCCGCGTTACCTAATGGCAAACGAATTCAATACTCTGTATATTATTGATAATCTTATCCTAATACCCCTTATGATTTCATTTTTAACTTTATTGCCACATACTTGTACGTAACATCGGGCTAATTACAAAGAAGTACACGCGCTGTACTCTGAATCTTCTTGCTATATATATATGTAATAAAGCGTAATAGCGACGATTCTCGAGTCTCCACTATATATAACATTCATCAAATCGAGCCGCTAATTCATCTAACAACCCCAATAAAATCATCAGACATTGCATATATACATGTAGACGCGATTAAATAAAAGAGCGCTTAGAATATACTTTGAAAATTCGCGCGCTACGAAGGCCGCGCATATACGCCAGCGGTGATAGTAACGAACTTTTTTCCCGCGGCCGTTATGACAGCCGCCGATTTAATTTTTACCGCTCATTAAAGTCTCGTTTCTCTGTGTCGTGTGTAAGCCGGTCTCCACATATATACTGAGATGCGTATATAATATGTATATATATGCTACTGCTGTATGCTTTGACGGGTTATTGCCACTAAACGCGATGGAAGATTTGTTGTCGATTAAAAGTATTAGCTGTTTGCGGCGAAAGTCTGTTGCAATGGGGTTTTTTTTTTTTGTTTGCGATTATTAGTAGCAGCTGCTTCAGTCGATGGGGTATAGGCGAATTGGTGTGTGCTGTGTGTATTATTAGGGAAATTGCGGCGACGATTTGATTTTTTATATACATTGTTTAGGATTCGTTGAACTGTTTATTGCGGGCAATTCTTCGCTGAATCGTTGTTACTCAGTTTGACTCAATTTAGCATGGAATATAGCTGTTCGAATGAACTTGGCATGCTGAGCAAGATTGATGCCTTATTTGGCTGAATTCAAAGTGTGAAACTAATTTTGTTTTAGTAATTACAGAGAAGATATAACACATAGGAAATAGTTAGATTAGTTTTTACTTTTTTGAGCTTGATATTTTACCTACTGATACATCATATTATAAACCGTGAAAACTAATATGAAATTTCATGTACATCGTTTAGATCAACACCAATCCAAAATATGACCAGTGGTCGAGATCTCAAGAATATACTATTCAAATTTCCATCAAAAAATCCCACATCGTCACAGTAAAAGTATAAGAATAACAGAGAGCTGATGTGCATCACAGACGAGAGAGAGAGAGATTCGAAAAAGTCGAGTTCAACGCGTGGAAAGGAGGTTAGAGCTGAGTTGCGCAAGTATATAGCCCGGCCCGAGACTCTCGCGGCATATAATGCAATTAAAAACGATATCAAACGCACTGCTACACACACTCTGCCGCAACGTCGCATACTTATCGGTTCTCATCTCTCCCTCTTACTCTTAAAAAGAAGAAAAAAAAACGGTCTGCAATAACGTTCGCACCTTCGCTCCGGATGATGATCTTAGAGCTGAAAAATGTGCTGCGAAGGCTCGTGCAGTGTATAATGTGTATGCATGATTTACGTTAGCTCTTCAATTAGCCGGTGCTGTGCGCATCATCTTGCGTAAGTCGAGATATATATACGTATATGTATGTATATATAGACACTCGTTCGTAAATCGATCGACGATCGGTCATGATGTGCGGGTGTTTCGGCTGGTGATTCTGAGGAATTTTATGTAAGGGGATGTGAAAGTGCTCGTAATGCTGTATTTATTTATTGGAGGTTTATTCGTGGGATATTGCTGATTTTTAGAGAGATATCACAGATTCTTTATGACTCGCGTTTGTTCTATAATCGCGCCGTGTGCACTTAAAATAATTCTTCGTTATATGTTTGTTTATATAGTAGATCCAACTTTTCGGCTCTCTATAAGTCAATTTTGCCAAAACAGCCGCTTGTTGGACCTATAACTGCATGAGGATATTATTTTTTTTTCAGAATGTCTTCTTATCACAACGTATCCAATCAAATGTTTTGCATAATATATTTGAAAAGGATAAAAAGGGGGAGGGCAGATGTTCGAAGGAGTAATAATTCACGACTCGTCTCCGATGAGCAATGGATACCGCAACGCATAATGATGGTGTGCTAAGGACGAGATAGACGATAACGATTAGACTGCAATCGCGATGGGATATGCAGTTTGATTGATGCGCGTTTACTTCAATTACGCGCTGTGTAATTTTACAATTACGGCATTAATTTTATAATTCGATCGATTTTAGCCGAGATCGCTATATATATATATATCGGTTCTACATTAGAACGAAAATTCGTCGGATTAATTTCAAGTAATACACGCTATAATGAATTGGCCAGTTAGTGAAATTTCATCTTCTTAATCGCGTCTGCCATCAATCCTCGTCGCAGAGAGAGGTAATTAAGATAATTAGCTGCAACATCAGCAATCCACCAAATTTTTTCCCTAAATCAGCGCTTTTCGCGTCTCTATTAAAATTTTAATCATCGTCCGCCGCGAGGAATGTTCTTGCTTAAAACAGGATTAATATATCAGAGCTTCGCTCCCACAACACTAATCTTGGAAAATTCGCGTCGAGCTGAAAAACTGATGCGCTACAATTTATATATACGGTTGCGTATATAAATTTGATGGGTAATAATCATCAGTATATAAACCGAGTGATATAATAAATTGCGAAATATCGAGTGTGCCCGCATGATTTTTCGTAGGAAAAGTAGTTTATCAAATCTCATCTATATGCTACTTCTGTTTTGCAATTAGTCGGTATAATGGTTATACCGAGAGATAACCATTGTCTACAAGCAACAGATCAATTAAACATTTCCGGCTTATACATCAGTTATTACCAGCATAGCATTCTAGCTCACAGAAATATCCCTCTCGAAAATACACACCTCAACTATCTCCGATTCCCTCCAAACGGAAAATGCAAACCTCACCGGCCAAGTTCCCTTCATATATATATACACAACCGCAGCTGCATTATTATCACCTCATCTCTTATATATATACCGCCTACAATTCGCACCTTCTCCATCAATAAACCAAGAGCGAAAAAAAAAAATCCGCAGCTCCTCAACTACATTACATCGCTCGCGTTCATTCAGATTTTGCAACGAGCGACGATTTATCCTCTCTCGCGGCTGCATCACGGAAAACAATAACTATAATAATCGATCCCAGAGCCATATACTCCGAGGAAAAAAAAAAGTCGCATTTTATTACCGCAATTACAGCGGACGCAGCAGCGGCGGCAGCCTCTCGCGGTGTGCTATATCAAATCTCGAGGATCTATAGCCACGGTGTACTGCTTCTGATGCGATATGCTGTCGAAAGAAGCGCCTCGCCCTGCAGATGCGGAGGAAAAAAAAGAGTAGGCGGGTTATTACGCGGCGCCTCGGAAAAAAAGCCGAAATGTGACGAAATTTTATTATACGAGAGCTGCTGCTGCTGCTGCAGGAGAGAAAGAGTTGTTGCTGCGATTATGATGTGATAGGTAGGAGAGAGTTCGGTCGAGCGTGGCCCACGACTGACGTATTGTTTGGAGGATCGGATTTTCGGCTGCTGCACATTTTCATATACCTTGCGTCAGACTGTTTTCGGAGAAAGGATGATGAGAACTCTCTGATGCAGGGAGTGTTAAGTAGAGCGGATTAGATTACGTGTCAAGGTCACGGTGTGATACCGATATTATGATGTGTATAAAAGACAGCTGGGCATTTGCGGTCTTCTGATACAGCGAATTTCTCTTAGTCATCTCACCCTGATGCTGGTATATACTTATTTGTAGTTACGAGCTATAATCTGCCGCCGGTGGAAGACAAAAGATATAAATGTTTCAAACAAATTGCAATCGCGAAACTGAATCACTTTTTTTATTACCCCTGTATTATATACAGGCTGCATCATCTAATATCGAGAGACAAAAGCGCAGCGATCTGAATGCACGAGTGTTTAATAAAATTGGAGATGATGATGGTGTATTCAACACACCTACTTTAGACATGAGAAACATTCAACACCTGGTATTCATTCGATTTTGATTGAGACTAAAGCTCAATCGCTTCTCAGGATTAGTTTTACCAAGTGATACCACAAAATTACAAAAATCATGCGTCCCAAATTCACATATAATACGACCCAAGAAGCATAAAAAAATACACCCACGCATACACTCTTAATTATCAATTGTAGCCGCAGACGTGTCTGCGCAGTAGTTCTCAAACGCATCACAATCCATAACATCATCATCATCGTCGTCGTCGCCGTCGTGTCTCTTTCCCAATATGCGCTTTTATCTCTCTCACTTTTATAGCGAAAAAAAGCAGCGTCTTTCCCAAAGCATCGCGTATATAATGCAACGTAAGACGAAGAGTCTATATATATAGCTTTACACTCGCGTGACTCTCGCATTTTGCGCGAGCGCGTGAAAATCGAGCGAGCGCTTCTCATCGCGAGCAGATCGTAAACGCCGAGGGTGATTTTTTTCTTCTTCTTCTTCTTCTTATAATACCGTCGTCGTTGTATTGTTTCGAGAATTATTATTATTCATATATATAGAGAGAGGAGTAACACAGCAAATTGGTGATTTACGGGGCGGCTTTGTTCGCCGGGGGTTTATTAGGTGTATCTACTTACATGATTTATTTCGTTCTGTCGGTTGGGTATTTAGCGGAGATGCCTTTATTATATGTACTTTCCGAAGGTTTTCAATGTGTATCTATACTATTCAATTTCGAAACGAGTGTATTCCTGAAAATTCTTTTATGGACACGTATATAGTAGTGTAGTATAATGGAAAGGGAATTCACGAGAGGCGGCAATTTGTCGGCGGTGGCAAATTTAAAAATGAAGATGTCCTGATAATAGTCGGCTTTAATCGGGAAACTATTGCCACGATTCATCATAGTATACTCCCATCTCTCTCTCTGTGAGAAGATTTATTTATTATCGTTGCTGCTATCGCACTTTTATGTGTGATTATATTATGGCTATATTGCAGCTATTGTCTGGATTATTATACTGTCCTTAGCAGGTTCGTTTAATTGGAAAAGTGATTTATCGGTGCTTCGCGAATTAGTTAAACTCTTCTTCTCTCGGTTTATTGAATTAGCGTACAATTCAATGCTTTAGACAATAAAATCCGAGAGTATATATTGTTCGGTATGTCGCGTTTTAAAGACCAATAAATTACTGGTCACACACACACACACACACACCGCAGAATATAACAAAACGATTTCTTGAATAATAAAACATTGGAATTCAAGCCTGCATCCAAAAATCCAGATATGTATATCCTATTATTTAACGGCAGCATCACATCGTGCAGCTGGAACAAAACAACCGAGAGAGAGAGAGAGAGAAATTGACTCATCCCTGTGTGCAGTAGAGGATATATAAGACGGCTCGAAAAATTGCGTCGATCGTGCCGACGGCTACACCGATAATAGGACTTTCTATAGCTACTCTGAGATGGCACACAGCTGATGCAGCCCAGAGATGAGAAAGACGATCGCGCGCCGAGCCCTTGTAATATAAGTGTTTATGGAGCCCATTATGCAGACGTATCCACGCCTACTCTCGATCTACTTTTGCACCCATCAGGCATTTCTGGATGTATATACGTGTGTGTATATATGTTTGCTCGACCTCGATGTGTATTATTGGGCAACTCGTGTCCTGTATTGTGTTATAGAGTCTTCTTGTTGTTCGCGTGGGTCAATGGGTGTCAGTTGGGAGATGAATCGGTTCACGACTGTATATAGGATAGATCTTGCCAATAAATTGTTGTGTCAAATATATGTGAGTAGGATAAGGATAGGAGAAACTTTCACTAATGATATCGTAATTATAATTATTCAATCAATTATACACGACGATAAGCATCTCGCAGGAATGTCGTAGATTATACCTTGTTAGCCGGAATCGTATAACTCGAGCCAGATAAGATTTCGAATTTTCGCATAGAGTTACGTGTCTTACACATATATGTTATATACTCTCGCGGTTATACTTTCGATCGAAAACGCATATACAGAAGAAGAAGAAAAAAGAAAATATACCTACTGACAGATCCTAAATAGCCTTTGTTTATACAGGCAACGGAGAAAAAGTAAAAACAAAAGGCAGATATCACTCGAGCAGTCTTCCTCCGCTAATTAACTCAACTATATACACACATACACAAGATGATTAGTTATGTAAACAGTTACAATCCATTAGACACAATCGCAATTCTTCCATTTTTGACGGTATAATGAGTTTCGGCCTATCTCGCGCGAATCTCTCAATGACATAATTATTACTTAATCCATTTTGCAAATGGAACGCGCGCGAGAGTTGCAAGCGGGGAACGCGCGCGTATAAGAATCGTGGGAACTCGCCCATGGCTCTTGATTCGAGTCTCGCTTTTGAGCGACGGAGTATAGTGACAGTTCCATTGTCGAAATGGAATGCCGTTTTCAATGCATCAATGCAAATAATGGGATGTATATGTATAGGTATATAAGACTTATTTGGCGCCGCCGGAACTCCTTTTGGCTGCGATCCGATTGCGACTATTATAAGATTATCGGAGAGGACTGTGGGAGTGTGTTTTTGCTGTTTATTGAAGGAATAACCCCGAAGAATTAAACTGATTAGTGATAATTTAAAAATGAATAAATACTGTGTAATAAGTCACAGTTACAAATGATGATTCATTTATTTGTAGAAATAAAAATATCGGTATTTCCAGTGGTATGAAAAAACTTATCATCGGCTTGGCTCGCGTTAATCTGGCGGTTGTGCAAACTATCCCCTACAGTTGATACAAGTTACGCCCAGCTTCTTTGTGTACATCGCAATTTTCGATAAAATGTCAGTGTCTTACGGTCCGACAACGATACGACTGCGAGAAGCCTTGGAGTCGTCTCTTGTAATTCAACTGAATATATATTCTACTAGTGTATACCAACAGTGAGTATATGATTATAATATCGCATCAAAGTAGGCAAAACTTTTGAAATTTCGTCTGTTCAACCTAGATCCATCATCGAAAAGTAGTCTGATAAACAACAGAGAAAATGCTTCGACTCAACAAGTTTCTTCTGATGACTTCAGTTGCTCTTTGCATAGAATCCGCAGTTTCCTATCCGCAAATCCGGAGCGTCAATAAGGACTGGACCTTTACGTTGGACTATTCTAAAACACGAGTCTCGATAGCACCTAACAGTGATTACAACAAATTCGTCTACGTGATCTGCGATCACGTTGAACAGAACAATACCTCAATCGATTGCACAGTCACCGTCGAATCCAACATTTTCAGCATTGCACCTGATAAAGATGTTTGCGATCTGAGGATTCGTTCAGAAGATCAGTACTACATCAAGTATGACTCGTACGAAGTGCATATGTTAGACAGTGATAAAGTGATAGTTCAACTGGAAGAAGTACCATCAGTTTCAGAAACTGAAGGGAGACTGGGTCTTTTGAAAGTCCGAACGGTAGACATGTCTAACTGCAGATCAACGAGATCTGATGTCGTTGTGAAGTTCAACCACGTCCCTTCAATTATACGCGGTTATTGGGTTATACCATTCGAAGGTACGTTGAACATTGTTGCCAAAGTAAATGAAATGCCTTGTAATGGAAGGTACTGTATACTGACTTACGATTCTTTCGGTCACGAAATCGACAAACTGACGCCGGTCATACCTCGTGATAATTTGGATCCAGGAATTCTCATAAATCTAGTCTTATCGTCGTCCAGAAATCACATTGCATTGTTCGTCGACTCGGTTGAACATTCAATCAAAGCTTATTACGTAGAACCGCGTAATAACGTTGTAAGAACAATCATACTTAAAGACAAAAATTCGAATAAACATATACACCACAACTTTGATTTTTCAAACGGTCATGCGAGGCTGTTGGTCTGCTATCAAAATTCAACTTATTTCATCGATTGCAAACAGCTGGACGAACGCCTGAACTTGAAGATGAACGTTGTATTCCAGAGGAAAAATGAAGAAGTGAAGCAGATTTTCAATTTGAAAGAAGGTGCTTCTCTTTTGTTGACCGACAGATATGATACGGAAGACGTGCAGTTGTCGAAAATCGACGAAGATGGTCGTGTTCATACGATCGCTTCTTTTGAAAAATTTAAGTGCGCCGACACGCAACGTCTTTACGAAGGCGAAAGTGAATTTTGCTTGATTTCTACTTGCAAACATTTGGACACCAATGAAAAAGGTTTTAAATACAAAATCAGTAGCAGATGCGTAAACAAAAACTTTATTATTTAAATGTCTTTTACCACTGAAGCTGTTTGCAATATGTAATAAATGATATGAAAAATCACGTATACGATGCTTATTAATTATCGCTTGACCTAGAAATAATACACGACCAAACGACTGTACGATAGTCTTAATGAAAAACAACATTAATTGATAAGCTTCTCGTTTATTGCGCTTATCGTCTTGCCGCCGACAGATATTTCATCCCAACACTTACTTCAACGAAAGCTTAGTTTTCATTCAGCAACGAGATGACAACGTGCTGAACTAGAACATGTGTCCAAATTGTGATTGTTTTTAAAGTCTGCGAAAAGTCTAAAAAATGTTGCAGTTCAGAAAGATCGTTTTGATTGTTCTACTTCTCTACGTAGACGTGGCAATACTACTTTCCCCAAGTTTCAGAAAGAGTAACGAGTACATATTCAAAGAAGATCCGTTTAAAATAAAGTTCTCCATAGCACCGAACAACGACTACAACAGATTTGCTTTCGTCTATTGCAAAAATGTAACTTACGGAATGACGGAGATGAACTGTACCATCATCGTGGAATCCAATATTTTCGATGAGGCTACGAGACCTTTCGCAAGAATTTGTAACGTCACCATCAATTCCAAAGACCAATATCACATGGGATATTACAAGCATAGAATAAACATGTTGGACAATGACAAAGTGATACTAAGCCACGAAGAAGAATCGTCTAATTGCACTGATTACCTGAACGCGAGCCGTGCTGTAAGCATTCGAATAGTAGACATGAACAATTGCAAATCAACTGGATCTGATATTAAAGTTGAATTTTCCATGCGTATGTTAGCTCATCCCGACTACTTTGTTGTACCTTTCCAAGGTACTTTGAAGGTCATCACTCACGCCAATGAGTCAGTTTGCAATTGGACCTATTGCATATTTACTTTCGATGAAACTGGAAATAGGATCGGTGAGGTGATACCAGTTTTGCAATACTCCAATGGTTACACAGGACTTCTGGTAGACTTGAGATTTTCAACTGGATCTTTGTTGGGCAATCACGTAGCTATATTCTCGGACCAATCCGACCACACCGAGAGATTGTTTTACGTAGAGCCAAGTAACAAAACCATGAGAGCTATGCGAGTAAAGGACAAAGCTTCGAAGAAATTGCATTACGACGTCATCAGTTCTTCAAAGGATAACGATACAATATTAGTATGTCTGGACAACGATCAGTTCATAGATTGTAAGCAGTGGGATCAGCATTTCAATTTGAAGATGAACCTGACTCTTTGGAAGAACTATACGAATTCGATCTTCAAGTCGAACTTCAGGTTACGAAAGAGAAGCGCGTATCCTAGATACAGGAACTACCATGTACCACATCCTCGAGGTCAGTCGATCGTTGCGTATTACGAACTGATGGAAGTTAGGAATTTGAAGGATGGTGGCTTTTTAATGTTGACAACCAACCGGGTAACCAATCGAGTTTCAAGGATTCACAAAAATGGTCGTCGTGAGGAGCTCAGCTATTTCGATACAAAAAGATGTTACGGCCAGTCGCATATCTACGTGAACAAAAGCGAGATCTGCTATTTTGTTTTGTGTGAAAATTTTAACAATAAAGGCTTCAATCGCAGCTTCGGCTATCAAATGAGCGTCAAGTGCGCAGCGAACATTTGATACTGTTACACTTGCTACTGACGCAATACACAAGTATTTTCAAATAAAAAAGCTTCACAAAAAGAATCAATTCTCCTTATTTTTCAATCGCCACATCCAAGTTTCACATCCTATATATATACCAGAGAACTCGACGCAGTCGCACCTGCGGCCTAAAGATTCGGCAACAACTCGAGTCTGTGCCTTATATATCTTCGGCCATAATCAGGCGGTAAGTATAACCGTGCAAAGCGTCTCGCTCCTCGATGCAATCCGCATGTGAGAAACGTTGCTTTTCCTGCGAACAAAGCGAGCCTCCCACGACAATCCATCACTCGCAGCTCTGTACACGAAAAGAGAGTAAATACCCTAGGTATAGCTCTCTAGCACAGTATATACACAGGTATATCAGTAGCAGATGGATGAACAAAACGAGGCAGAAGAAAAAGAAACAAAGAGAAGAGGAGGCGTATAATTGAATGGGAGTGGGAGAGAGATTTACGCGGCCGAGTATATATTATATACATAGGTTCAATGCGCTACCGTGTGAGAGTATTATGTACAGTGGTGTGTGTTGTCTCTGGAAGCGGCCCGGATTTTCGCAACCTCTGACATTGACACTTGGCTATAAATCGCGGCCGGTGCGGTCTAGTCGCTTGGGGATGGCTTGCGTCAGCTGATTTAGCTTGTGCTTTTCTTTTTCTTCGATAATTCGGTATTTTGGAATCGAAACATTCGACGCTGCACGTTCGCAGTCGCTTTACGTAACGAATTTTCAAAAGAAAGCTTTGCCGCACTCTCTTATATACAGATGCAGAGATAATAGTATACGTATATAAAAACCTGCATCACGAGGCGAAATCGTCGATGATATAAAGTTCGAAATAATAACGCTTCGGAAGCTCGTCGCTCGCAGCGGTACGTCTTATACAGTCTGTATATACAGCTATATACATGCAAGTGTAAATAAACACGCTTTCTATACGTACGGCCTCTGTTATATAGGTTTACATAACTAAACAGCCACACCAGTGGGTGGTTCGTGGCATTAGATAACGGGAGCGCGCATCGGCACATCCCAGTTGGAAATTAAAGAAGTCGATCGAGAAAAAAAAATCCCTGTTACGTAAGAGCGAAACAATGGAAAACCGCAGGACGAGTATAGGTATATACCTGTACTTGTTCGTACACTGCAGTAGAGAGAGAGAGCCAAAATAAGAAGTAGCCAGTGTGCGGACGAGAAATTGATTATAATAATCCAGAAGATCCATATAATACCGGACGCGTATATACAGTTGCTAATGACGCGTTTTTGCTCGCGATATTACGCATCTCGACGTAAAAGGGATGAATAATATTATTGTCTTCCCGAGAAATCCAATTATCCTCGTTCTTTTGTTCTGCGGCGGCCGGGGAGGCGAGATTTGTGGAACGTGAATATAAGGAGGAGGAGGAGAAAGATATGAAGGAGACGAGAGCTTGTAGTCAGGGATGGAGGCTGTGTTTTATTATGTCATCGCTCTCGCTGTAGCTGTGTACCTATATACATAATGTACATGAACGTGTTTTGGAGACGTGGCTGCATTGATGAGTCGTGTATGTCTCGGGTGGATTTTTGTTACGGGTTTTGCCAATATATACCTGTAGCGTTTGAGTATAGGGGAATGTGGCCGAATTTCTGTTATAAAATTCTGATTTTTGCGGTAATATTAAAAAAATAAAAACAAAGACACAAAATTAGTCCACCAACGCGGGATTGAGATCTGTTGTCTTTCTTTCGAGATTTCAACTAGAAACGTTTCCGGGCGATATTTAAATCTTACACAAAATATACAGCTCTGCTGCAGTAATAGTAGAACATGTCCGCATGAAGATTTTATCGTTTATAACATGAAGCAATCAAAAGATTAACCAGCAATTAGCTAACAAATAGTTAACGTTTCCAGATAAATATCTGTAGAGATCATAATTAGTATATTAAAAAAAAACCCAGAACGACACATCTGCTTTCTTATCAAAAAGAGTCGCGACTGGAAAATAAATTCGCAAGAAAGCTCCGAATACGGTCACAGCATCGCTATACTAGCCAGACTCGCTTTTACACAGTATATAATATAATACAGCCTGCAATCGCTGCACATCGTGCGGTTAAAGTTCGACATCTCTGCTTAAAGTATATATATATACACGCTTTAATTGGTCAGAGGCCGTTCATTGTGCATTACGTAAATGGGCTTGTAAAGTTAATCGACTTTACGATGCGGCCGCTTACACGCGCATTACTCTCTCTCTCCCTCTACATAGCTCCTTGGATTCTCGCAAGTGAGTCATTTGGGCGACTATATACGAATTCGCGCGGCGAGCATTAATTGCCCCCGTATAGCCTGTATATGTGTATTATCGATGAGCTTTGGAAGATACCGCCTAATTAATATATGCGCCGATCCAGCCGAGCTAATTATGAAGAGTCGAGAGCATGGATACATATATACACATATATAGAGTCTAGGTTAAGAGTTCATCGATGTACATTGCACCGTTTGCGGAATATTATAATATATATCGTGCTGTGCGTGGGAATCCGAGGAACGCAATTAATTTTAAAGAAGTAGCCGCGATGCTCTGCTATATACTCATGCTTTTAGGCTGAAAGTTCGAGGGAGAAGTTGGATAACCAGTTGATTGGTTCATCGACGAGAGTGATTGTGCGTCGATTAACGCGCGGTATTTTTTATACGTTGCGTGTGTGGGATTTTTCAGTCTGCTTTTAGCTTTCGAAACTCTTCGTTGTACTCTACCCCCAAAAGAGTGATAGTTAAAGTGCATGACACGATTTCGGATATATCATCATCAATCAATTCGCGAGTTTTATAATACACATTGATGCAACTAATGTAAAAATACCAGAGTATAGTGCGCACTCGAGCAAAATAACATTTCCATTCACAAGAGCCGATCATTCAGAGGCAGTAAGTCTCTCGTAACGAGCTAATTCATTCTTACATACGTATATATACATACATACATACATAGACACTAGCTCGGCACATCTTCCTTCGTAATAACTCTCGAAATACCTAACTAAAAACCGACCTCCTCTACGCTTTATAACTCAATCTATAATGCACTTCTTTAAAAAAAAAAAATTGACTCCGCGCAACAACTTATCATTTCCTCGCGCGCATTCCTCGAAAATTGAACGAGCGTTGCGCACTTTTACGGCGACGACTCGCTGCACCTGCTGCACTATAATTGAATCTGTGTGTTTTCAACTGGACACACGCGCACACACGTAGGTAAAGTTGCTTTTTTTTATGCAACTTTGAAATTTGATGAGGTTCGTCTTTGATTTTTCGCGCGCGCGCGCGGCGTTGGGCAAGAGCTTTGTGGACGTTTCGACAGAGTTTTTTTTTCTCTTCGACGAAGATGAACTGTACTGCTGATGTGTATATAAAAGACAATGAGCGGACGAAGCTGTTCGATATAATTGGGGGGGATTGGGTATAGTCGTAGTTGTGTGATGCGAGTTTTTAATTTTCGCGGTTGTTTCGAAAAGAGGCTTTTGCTCAACAGATGATATGCGCGTGTGCTTGATTTATTCGTTTTTGAATTTTGAAACTCTCTCTCTCTCTCTCGTGTGGCGCCGAGAAAATGCGGTTCGCCGAGAGAGGTTGTGCGAACGATTTTTTTGACTTATAAAATTAGACGTTTAGTTTATATCTTGAAGAGTTGAAAAACGCTTTTTAACGTGCGTTACGTGTGATGTGCTGCTTTTTGTGAGGAGGAAAATCCATTAGTTTCAGGGAGAGAAAAGAGGCGAGTAAATTAATTTTAAATAAAGCTGTGTACGGAATTTACATAATAGTATAGACTAATTTAAGTATATTTTACCTTTTTTTATAAAATGAGACACTTTATTGACGCCACACATGATAAACCGATCGTATTTTCATTTCCAAACGTCTTAGATATTATATATATGCCACAGCTTATTCAGCTAAATCTGATGTAATCCGTAGGTTATGGTCTCTCCTATTATATGCTATCGTAATAAAATTGATTTATTATTAATAAGTGAGTTTTCTCACTAATATTTACAACAACAAAGTCCGTTTCTAATTAATAGGAAGTTTCGACTATAGTATATTGCGTAGTTTATTTTCATTCTATTCTAGGAACTATACTGATCGGTTAAAGTCAAAGTAAAATTTACTTAGTATCGTGCTATATGTGAATTTTAAATAGTCCCCTGAGTAAATGATTCATATAGTCCAAACTATGTACAAATTTAAGCGATTGCACCATCCAAACAGTTCCTCGGTGATAAAATGGTTTCGATAAATTCCATTTCCAAGTAAAATCTCATTATAGTTTAGGGTCTCCCGGAATCTCGGAAGAAAGTTCGCAAGGAAATTCCACTGGGCATCAGTGTGTAAGTATATACAAACCAGGCCAACAGACGACGCATACAATGCATCAACGCTCGGCCTTGGCTCGACCTTCGTCCACTTTCGCGCACTTCCTTCGAAATAAAATGAAAAACCAAGCGAAGTATATATATATACACCTCGATCACTCTCTCTCTATATATGTATATAAATTTGCAATGTACGTATATACATTAGACGCCGTCTTGGAAAGTAGGTCATCTCACACATCTGCTCCGGATAATTGATCCCTTCGAGACCTTATCAAGCACTATACGAAAGCTCATCCCCGATTTTCAAACTGATGCAATATCCCTCTATATATGTATACACGTGTATATTATACTGCAGCTAAACCAGTAGCCACTGATGTGCGGAGAACCGCCGCAGAGGATTTATCTCGAGCCGCCGCGTCACGATTCGAGCATCTTTCTTCTTCTTCTTTCGAAAGAGTATATAAGGTATATAGACTCACGACTGTATACTTACTATACGCTTACACGTGTGTAAGTATGTGTAGACACAAAAGGGGAGCAGAAAAACTCGCAGAGAGTCACTTCCTGGTGTCGAGAGCGGTTATATGCCTTGTATGTATACATGATGCTTTCGGGGCTATCGGCGCTTTTCGAAACTTTATGGTAATTGAGGGGTGTATAACAGAGGCTTTGGCAATGGATCCGCGAGTATGTGTGTGTGTATGTTGTTGGGAAACTGACAGGCGGAATCTTTTTTTTTTTTTTTTTTGTTGATGGCTTGTGATAAAGAATGAGTAGATCGAGGGTATAGGTATATAACTTCGATGATGGCCGAGTTGATGAAAATTCTGGATTGGCATTTATACTCTTTTGCTATCTCCTTATGATAATCGTAAATTGACATGATTTTGATATTACGTTTATATACGAGATACTATGCACAATACGGTCTTTCCTAATTTGCACACAATGCCTGCGATTTCAAATTGAATCATCACTCAATTGCAGCAGTAATAAAAATCAAAAATTCATATACATAAAATGATAATAACACGCCTCTGTCTACAAGTAGATTATACAGTCGGCTCTCGATTCAGGCGCCTATATACCACCGAATAGCACACATGTCGCAAGTCACCCTTTTTTACAAACCCATAACAATCCAAGCTCAGCTCTGTCTGCGAACAGCTTAATCGCCGCAACAATGTATAATATATATATCGCCGGTAATATACTTCAAGTGCTGGAATCCAATCTATCCGAATAGCTCTACGTTCTCGTCCATCGTCGACATTCAATGAGTCCCATAAAGCATCAGAACCACCGCGAATATAATGAAAAAACTTTTGAAAATCGAAGCCAGAGTATATAGCTACTATAGCATAAATTAACTCTATCTACTATATCCCTCCGAGAGATTTCGTCAATTATCTCCCAGCGGTATATATAACGAAGGAGAGAATACAGACGATCGCACCGCCGCGATTTCCAGCCTCATAAATCTACAGCTGAGAACAGAGAAGGCGGAGGATGCAAACAAAAAAAAATATGTGTAGCGCGGGTCAGGCGGCTTTTGCGAAACCTATATATACGATATAAGTCGGCGGCGAGAGGAATAATGGATGTCGCCTACTTTTTGCTGCGCCGAAGAAGACGTGATCGGCGTGTATATATATAGGTATATACGTTGGGGGATCGACACCCGTCGTGATGGCCGTCGATCTTTTCCGCGTGTTTCGTCAAAGCGATCGCGCGCCTCTCGCGCTGTATCTATAGGATATAGTATTATAGGAGTTGAGACTGAAAGTGTATATAATACGATGAGCCGTGTGTATTATGTATTCGTATTATGATTTTATCTCGCTCGAGCAATAAATTTGAATCGGAGCCTCGAGAGTGATAGGGAAATTTATGGGAATCGATTTGCAGGTGTGTGTGAAAGGATATGTTTCGTGGGCTTGAAAATTATCCTACGATTTTTACATTCTGAATTGTATATAAGCTCCGAGATTAATAGATTTTCCGTCTAGGCTTAATTTTAGATATATACATATAGTTCCCTGTGAAAATTTACCTCGTATTATACCTATATTTTTGCTTTACAGTAATTCAATTTGTTTGCTAAGTATAAACTATAAGTTGCAGCAGAATCTGAGCTATTACGACCACAAGCACGCGACGACGCGTTATTTTCAGTTTTCCTTGGATCGTGAAGTCAGACGTCCTACTTTTAAAATAATTAAAATGAAAAATCGACGGTATAGTTCTATTTTGAACTGATATACACAATGCTCTACTGGGATGCATACTTTGGCTTGGGAACAAGTGTTTGCAGTTTATTCAAATCTTTCATTATTACACTCAATAATAATCATAATAAATTCACAAGTTATTTAACACAATTGAATTACGGCGCATTATATTAAGACACATTTCATTTCCCATATATTAAAGTGATACCTTCTGAAAATCTATACACAAAAGGATTCAACCATATATACACACACACCAGTTTCCAAGGATCCATATACTAGCTCCTAATAATGCATGCACTGCATATCAGTCGTGTCTCGCCGACTGATGCTTCGCTTCTCGATATGAGATTTCCATACGTCAAGCATGGAATTCAACGCCGTGTCTCCTTTGTACTCGATTTTCGGCGCATAATATAAAGATCAAACTCTCTCGTATACGGGGTCAACAGGTGAGCGATTATTTTACACAACATATCCGTCAGGACTATATTATGTATATAACCGCAATCATGACTATGTGTTTTTCAAAAATATGTATAATACACGACGACTCATCTATTACCGTATAGCTTTTCCGCGCGCAGCTTTCCAGATGTAGAAACATCGTAATTACACGTGAATTCCGAAATACATATATACGATTGTGCAATATAACGCAAAAACATTGGCGATACTTATTATCCTCTCGATCCGGAATCGACACTCATATTATACCGATCGCTTTATCAATTCCCCGCCAGACAATTTACGTAAGAAAGAGAGATCATCAGCCTGCATATATATATAATTTATTAACTTTCGACGCTGCAGAGAGAGAGCTGTGTATAATAACACAGACGCAGATCAGAACACCCGCGCACGCGTATATAAATCATCTCGTCGCCCGGGAAAAATATCGACACACGTATATGCATTACACATAGTTTAGCGCGTGAGGATGAAAAATCGAGGAAAGAAGAAGAAGAAGCGCCTTGAGGCCTATATATACCCAACATCAGTCGAGAGAGGAACTGATCCAGTATATATAAGTATGCGAATAGCACATACGCTTTCGTAATATCGCTCGGAGATGCGACCGCATGATAAGTATCTGTATATAAGAGAGGGTCGATCGCACACGCGATCATCGCAGCTGGCTTTTTCAAAATTGCACTTACACATCTGTATAAGTATACTCGGCCGGTCGTTATTATTTTACACTCTCTCGTTGCGCAATTGGAGATGCGCGCGCGCGCGCGCGAAAGAGAGAGAGAGAGAAAGAGCGTAAGGATCGATTTGGGGCGTTTATGGCGCGGAATTGTTGTTGGGTAATGGACGACTTTGCTGGAATGTGGATTTTACGGCGTTTTATGAGATGCATCTATATACGCGCGCTCGTATGGGATATAATGTGGGAGTGCGATTGCACGCGGGGATTTATCTTGCTTATTTTGCTGCAGAAATTGGGATTTGTTGATAATTGTGGGAAAGAGTTTGTTGGAATTATATTATACTATCTATATTTGCGGGATAAACATTTGATGATAATGCATTAGAGAGGGTTTTTTTTTGAATGCACGTGTGCAGCTTGAATATTTATAAACAGTATGTATAGACTGAACAAAGATCGGTATGGATTTTTTTTTCGAACGTACTCGAAACATCGGCAGAGTGTTTTTAGTATAAACAATTTACAATCGCGAAAGAACATGGGAGTTGGCTGAATATTTGAAGAACATGCGGCGTTTGGATAATTAAGTAGCAATGCAAAAAATCGAACAATATGCAGTATCGTATGATACTAATCAAAATAGTAGCAATAGATCCGCGCGTGTATGTATAGTCATTAATTTATCTATTAAAACATACGATAAGAATCCGTTTATCAATCCTCGCATGACAGGCTTCGCAGTAACTCGATGCTGTTTATTATTATTTGAAGGTAAAATTATTCAACGAGAATTTATGTTATATAAATCAATTGTCGTTATGGTAAAGCACTACAACGTCCGATCATCTCTTTTTTAAGATAAAAGAAATATTATCAACATCCGGTCGGTCATCAGTTTTTAAAGAGACGATTATTCGCAATATTTACATCGAGATCTTCTCACTAATCGCTTTTGTTTTTTAATATTCGCATTATCTACATGTAAGTTATAAAAATGAGATATCACATTCAATAATTGCGGTTGTAATTATATATAAAACATTTTTCCATAACGTACCCACATCAATGAGCATTCTCGGATCGTTTACGAAAATTCATATACAGCCTATAAATAGAAAAAGGCATGTGAAAATAGAAACATTTGTCAAAACTCATCTATTTGTTTTCAAATAAACATGAATCATTCAAGCGCGCGAAAAACCTCTCGTTCTGTATACGAGAGGCCGTGAATCATCCTTACGATTCAGAATTCCAATCGATCGATAGCCACCACTTGTACCGATGACCTCAGTCAATGTCTACTTTGATTTCCGATAGAACAGCTCGACTTTCCAGGCAAAATAGATATAAACTGAATATCCATTATCATCCTCGTGTATATGTATAAACAAGCGTTTCACCTCAATCTCATCTTCGCCCCACCGATTTACAGAAAATCCACGTGTTTTCGAGTAAAAAATTCACTTGAATTCGCGTTATCGTGTCGCATAGAGATAAAAATCGTCGAGTTGGTTTCTTATCGCGCTTTATCGTAGTCCACCTGTTGGCCACGAGCTTTAGTGCACGCGACTCTTGAAGCAAGCTTATTATCGGCCAGTTGACGCTTCCGCATCGAAGCTTCGACTGTTCTGGAGTTCGGATGTACGCAGTCGAGTGAGTGATTTTTTTTTTAAGAGAATGCCGTGTTAGTGGTTTTGTGAGTTTAGTACGACTGTCCTGATTTTGTTACAGGACTGTGGGGTTTTGAAGGTGCACTGGATGGTTTGAGCTTTTAAGATGAATTGCTATAGTTAGAGGTGAGTTTTATTGAATTATGGAGATATTATTTATATAGTTTATTAATTCATTTTGTAGGCGAGGTAGTTAATGACTCAGTCTACATTTCCGGGTTTGCCGAGTTATATACCTACAATATTAATAATTTGGATCAAAAGTCAGTTTCATTATTTTCATAATATTAAATTTACTCTTATTAAAATATTCTTAACATATTAGTAATTCCTTCAAACGTAAATTTGCATTCTTTCAACCGTATGAAGTTAGCGTTGTTCAATAAAATTTTTAGGTGATTTGAAGATAACTGGAACTGACTTTTATTATAATGGAGTAAACAACAATCATGTATATTTACAACTTTAGTCTCTTCAGTCAATTAAGTTTCACTTTCACTTAATTCGTAATTTGATGTCATTTATTATTGAGATATGAATAATCAAGGCTTTATTATTGGTTATCGACATCGAGGGATCTAAGTACAGCTGCTTAGTTTCATATAAAAATAAATGTTGCCGTTACGAAGCACATTCTCTCGATAACGCGACTTACGATGTCCGCTACAAATACAAAACGGTATCCGAGTTTTCTTGCACTTTTGTACTTTAATAATGTATTTATTAACAAGGAAAATTATATAACTAATTCTTATAGGTCAAAAAAACTTTTTTAAAACGATATAGTACACTGCCTTTTGAACTGAATCTAAATATTTAACTATTTCAGATAATTATCACCGCACTCATTAAAAATTAAACAGAATCTCTGCAAATAGCATTCTGCCAGTAATATCGATCGCGAACAAAGCTTATAATAGTCCAGTCGAGCCTCGATTGATCGAAGTAAAAAAAAACCAAAGGATCGATCGATTAACAAGCAAAAATGATCGAGTCCCTGAGAATCTTACGGCTCTTATTCTACAAGAACTATTTGATGCGCAAACGTCAATGGATAGTCAGTCTACTAGCTGAATTTGTCGTACCGGTAGGCCTGATATTAGCGATCTGGGCAATTCGAAGCGCAGTGACAGCGCCGGCCGTAGAAATCAACCACAACACTTACTATCCACCGGTATCGCAAAAGGCCTTAGCCGATGCAGCGACGATTTACGGGAGGCCAGTGCGGATACACTATGCGCCGAACTCTGATCCTGTCAATGATCTTATGCGAGATATTACAACGAATTGCTTGCCGAACAATCAGAGTTGTGAGTGTTATCTTCTTTTCTTTTGGATAAATTATGCATATTTTTTGTTAAATTAAAACTAGTTTTTGTATAATTGCAATAATTGTTCATATTAAACAGTTATATTCGATTACCCATCGGAAGGAGATATGATTCACAGTGCTCAAAAGGATGATTATACATTGAGGCCTGTAGGCATAGTTTTCGATGACTTTGACAACACGACAAAGAATTTAAAGTACAAGATGTTGTCGTTATCTTTGGATCGAAACGAGTTGTACAACATAATGGACATAAACATGACTAGTTACTACACAGAGAGTAATCTGTTTACGATTGTACAACTTTGTTTGGATGAAGCATTTATAAAAAGTAAATCAGGTATTATAGGAAGTGAATTGAATCCAGAGCAAGTACGTAAAGAACCAGATTATCATATAATATACTAAAAATTATGTATATAGATTTGGCTTTGTTCGTTATAATAATTTAAAATGAAATTTCAGATCTTTGTACAGCAGTTGCCTTTACCTCCTCACACGAAAGTAAGCTTGACTGACACGATATTTAGGCAATTGTTCGGTGCGATCATAGTTGTAGCTCTCATGATTCCCTTGTTCATCGAGACTCTGATAGCATCCAATGAAAGATTCCTTGGTGTTAATGTACGTATTCATTGCAGTCGTCTCCAACAGTTCAACAATTTTTAACTTCTTAACAGACGATTCCAGAGGATATATAATTCTTTACTTACAGGTGTTAATGTCCATGAACGGAGTCTCTAATGGCTTAAATCTGTTCAGTTGGTTGGTCAGCAACTGGATTTTTCTCAGCGTCGCTATCGTTCTCCCCACAGTCGTAGTGTTGCTTTTCTCAACCACTGGGGTAACTCCTTTTTTGAAAAGCGGTAATCCAGTTATAATTTGGATAGTATTCAACATTCACGTTGCTCATCTTTTAGCTTATGGCCTGCACGTTTCCTCGTATTTTTCAAAGTGTGAGTACAGCAGGCAAGAGCTATTCTCATGAATTGATGTGGTGATGTAACATTTATGAAAATCTTACAGCTTTGCTCGTTATCTTTGGCTTACTGATTCTGAACGTGGGATCGATGGCTTTGCAACAACATGGCTTTAATGCAGACTCTTACCCAATTGCACCGTATCTGGGTGTACTTTTACCCAATTTGTTAATTTACCGAGCGGTGGAAGAACTGAATTATTATGAGTCCATCGGTATGATGTTTGGAAAAGTCGCTGATAAGACATGTTTGTATACGTTAATATTATTGGGTTCTACATTGATTTTGAAATTCAGGTTCAGGAGTCCAATGGAACAACTTATTTGACGTTGGAAATAGTGATTACAAATTTGCGGGAAGCATGGGAATGGTGATGATATTGTCTGTAATAGGGTTAATTTTTCACTTCACCATGGCTTTGTACATATATGCAATTAATCCTGGTAAATATGGTGTCAAGAAGCATCCGCTGTTTTTCTTGAAGGTACAGAATTTGCCTCCATACTGCTGTCTGCAAACGGTTATGTTTAATTTATTCAAAATTTATTTTAAAGAGAAAAAGTAGCAAGACTGCTGACAACCATATAGAGAGCGTGGAAGAAAGCGGTGTGGCTGGAAAACCTTTCGAAACCATTTTAGAAGGTGTATACACACCAGGAATCACAATACGAAATCTGAAGAAAGCTTATGACATCGGTTTATTTAACAATATGGTAAGATTGGCCAGATGAGAAAACGATTTTCCGCAACGATTAATACTCACTATTTGTATGCATTTCAGAAAGTACATGCATTGCGGGGCGTTTCCATAGATTTCTACAAAGGTCAGATTACATCTTTACTGGGCCACAATGGTGCCGGAAAAACGACGATGATGTCTATTTTGACAGGTAAAATTGTCTGTAGATCATATTTGAAGGCTTTGTCCCGCGCAATGTATTTAGTCTTGACCCGCAATTTTGGCATGTGTTGCAGGAATGATGAGCCCTTCTGAAGGGGTCGTTCTCGTCAATTCGAAAGAATTTAAAAGTAATGGAAGTGAAATTTTGAACGATATGGGTCTTTGTACGCAAGAGAATATGCTATTTCCAAATCTCACTGTTATTCAACAACTGACATTTTTCGCTATGGTATGCAAAACTTGATTGTGCTTAATAGATTGCGTTTATGATAAAAAAAAGTAAAGTATAACGATCTTCAATTTTAGCTAAAAGGCAAGGTTAAAACAAAAGCTAAAGTGAGAGCGAATGTGAACGCCCTCTTAGAAAAGCTTAAATTGCAGGAAAAACGAAATGTATTGCCAAAAGCTTTGTCTGGTGGCCAGAAGAGAAGGGTTTGCCTTGCTATGGCCTTAGTGGGTGATCCTAGTGTAAGTATAATACGTATGGTTTGAATTCATTTTGTTTAAATATGAAAATTAAGCCGATGTTCACTTGACTGTTAAATTTAGACCTTGATCTTGGACGAGCCAACCTCTGGATTAGATCCAGAAAGTAGAAGAGTTATATGGAACATGTTATTGGTAATGTTTTACTCCTGATCTTAAAATCATTATCAAAATTTGTTTACCCACTTGTAACTATCATTTTAATAGAAAATGAGAGGTCAAAAGACTATCTTGATAAGTACACATGACATGGAAGAGGCTGACATCCTGGGTGATAGAATTGCAATTTTACACGCTGGAAAATTGAGAAGCTATGGAAGTGCCATGTTTCTCAAAAAGTTAATAGGTAATTTTGATACGTAACAATGATAGAAAAACACATTACTTATTAAAAAATCAATGACATCCTAATTTTTCCATAGGCGAAGGTAACGTAGAAGTTACATTGTCCGTTGAATCATCCTGTTATCCAGAAAAAATTCTTTACGAGCTGGATTGTCGGGGGAAAATTGTCAATCAAGATGGTAGCAAGATAGTAATTAGTGTTCCAAACTCTCCTGATCTACCAGATGCACTAGACAAAGTAGAACGCAAGAAAAAGGAACTTGGCATATCTGGTTTGAGTGTTTCACTGATCAGTTTGGAGCAAGTGTTCTTGAAGTAAGCATCATACATGTATCATACGAGTACGAGCATAACTAATTGAATAACGTCTAATTGATTCTTTAAATTTAAAGAGTCACGCAAGAAGATGATAGTCCAGCAACGTTGCAGCAACCTTTACGTACTGCAGACAAGATACCAGATTTCGAGCAATGTAGTGTAGCGGTTCTGCGCAAGAAAGTGACCTACACATGGAGAAATATATCAACTACCATTATCATGTTATGTTTGGTACTGATGCAAAATTTTAATCGTTTTTTATAAGTTACTTCAAACTAGTTCTCGTTGTATACAGCAACTTTACTTTCCAGATGGCCATGGCCTTGCTTTCAATATCGTTGATTTTAAAACAAACGGATGTTCAAAAACAAATAGTTAAGATAAACGAAATAAAGCTCAGTATGTACAAGCAGCCTGATGTATTTTACAAAATCGATAGCAGTGAAATAAGCCTAGCATATAAGAAGACTGCTGAAAGTGCAGGTGGAAAAGTTTCTAACATTGGCCAGTCCAGTCTCAGTGAAGGTAATCAGTATAGATCTTAGCTCTGATTGTGAGTACATTTGTAAACTCTTAATGATTAAACATTTTTTTAGCCTTGATCAATTACGCCAAAAAGGATTTCTCAGCTTATGAAAATAAACTGATAGCCGCTGCAGAAGTGAACTCAAGCAAGTTAGCGGGTTATTCCGTCAGTGCCTTGTATTCAAACAAAGCTGTCTTTAGTTTGCCAATATCAGTAAATCTTCTGACGAACTCGTTGATCAAGTCTGTGCTGGGTGATGAGTATTCCATCAGTATATCCAGTCAAATGATGCAATCCAAATTCAATAAAAGTTACTCCGATAACACGATGGTTAATGCAATCACTACTGCTATTATATTCTGTTTTCTATTCTTCCCGACTGTTGGCCTTTTTGCTCTTCATCCTCTGAGGGAAACTTCGACGAATATCAAACACTTGCAACGAATGACCGGTGTAACGTTTATCACGTACTGGGGAAATATGCTCTTCTTTGATATGGGAGTGATGGTGCTGCTGGCTGTGCTTATCATCGGTGGCTTCGTTGGCATGGATGAGATTTTAGGCTTTCGAATATACGATCGAGAGACGGCTGGTAAGTATGAACAATGCAACTAACTACTTCGTTTTAAAGATAGAATTTGGATAACAGTCATAACTAACTATTTTCACAATTATTTTTTCAGTAATATCGCTAATTTGCTATCTGCTCTTCGCGTTGAACGCCTTACCACTCGTTTACAGCTTCAGTTTCATCAACCTGAATCCTAGTAATGTAATACGATTGTTAACTTACATACCAGTCGGTTTTAGTAAGTCAAACTTTTTCTGAAATTAAATCACACCAAATTTGATCTATACACATGAGAACTTTATAAACTTTACTTACTTCTAACAAATGCTTCCAGTCGTTGTGGAAATGATCATGCTCGCTGTAAAAATTGCTCTAGGCCATTACCAATCCGTGAGCATAATCCGTCCAATTCAAAAGGGAATCTTTCTTTTGGTGCCATACGTGAGCTTTTTCCACAGTCAAATTTCGTTCTATACCACTGCGCAAACCAACGCCAGGTGTAAGCGGATGCCCAACGAATTTTACGATGTAGCATGCAAAAACATCGCCGCCGATATATGTTGCAGTAAGTGTATTACTATTTCATTGTTAATTCATAAGGATTGCTATGTTTATTAGTATTGTTTGTCAAGCACTTGATTGTTACGAGTATAACTGTGTGGAAAGCGTCAAGTATTTCACCAACTTCGAAAATGACATTACACTGGAAGAGAGTTTAATATATATGTGTGTCACACCGATACTGTACATCGCGATTCTCTTCGTACTGGATTATCAGCTGATCCAGAAGCTTAGAGCAAGAACGAAAGAACAGAAACAGGTGCCTTATTACACCACTGATGATCAGGTAAAAAGGGAAAAGTCGGCGATCGCTCGAAAGATTTCAACCATGAATGGAAGTAAGCTTTTTTCTTGTGTTCCACTAATTTTTTTCGGGCTAGAAAGGTGCGCTCACTTCTTAAAAATTCCTCATTTCTGACCGCTCTATAACTGCCGATTTTGAAAATATTTCCACAACTAAATCAATATAGCTACTAATTTAATATTTTGTTGCATCGAAAGACAAAGTCACAAGCTACATCGCCAACGGCACAGTAGAAGACTATTCGGCTACTTTGGATACTTCGAACAATCATGTTTTCTTAGTGCACGGGATGCGTAAGCAGTACGGCACACTTATGGCGGTAAAGGACGTAAGTTTTGGTGTCAATCAGCGCGAGTGCTTTGGCTTACTGGGTGTCAACGGGGCTGGCAAGAGTACAACATTCCGTATGATGACCGGAGGCGAGGTACCTGACAGCGGGATCATGTACATCGGCAACAAGGATATTAAGAAGAATAGAAAATTTGTAAGTTTTTTTTTCGCATGAAAGTTATAAAAAAAAAAAATTCTTTTACACTTGAATATCATTTCAGTTCCTCTCACAAATCGGTTACTGTCCTCAAAACGACGCTATCATAAGCTCTCTCAACGCTTACGATCACCTGCGGTTATTCGGTCGTCTTCGGTGTATTCCGCAAGAAGACCTAGAGACTGAGGTAGACACTTGGATCAATAAACTGAGTGAGTTCACGAACGTTCTCGTAATGACAAATTCATCGTCGATTTCAATCAATCCATAAAATTAAGGCTAACGATCGGAATGAAAATTTTCCTTCAGATCTAAACGCTTGCGCGGCACAACCGAGTGGCACTTACAGCGGCGGCAACAAACGTCGGCTGAACATAGCAATTGCCCTGATTGGCGTTCCGAATCTGGTTTTATTGGACGAGCCGACGACGGGCGTCGATCCAGGCGCTCGTCGATCGCTCTGGAATGTCATCCAGTCCTGTCAGACGATGGGACAGGCTGTCGTATTAACGTCGCACAGGTAAATTATTCATTGAAAAAGCTTTTCTTTTGTTTCAAATTATCAAGTATTAATTTTTTTTAATTAATCGTTTTCAGTATGGAAGAGTGCGAAGCTCTCTGCAATCGACTGGCCATAATGGTAGACGGTAGGCTAGTATGTATCGGGCCGAGTCAAGAGTTGAAACAACGTTTCGGGGCTGGTTATGATATTCACGTTAAAATGAATCCGGAGAAAGCTAGAGATCAAGTTGATGGTTTTAAAAACGACATGATGCAAGCGCTGACTTGCAAACTCACCGACGAAAACGTGGTACGTATACTACAATGCGATGTGCGATATGCATATTAATTAGATATACAATCGGTGTAATAAGACAAATCGAAAACACACACTGTACCCTACATGGCCTCGAGCAATCAATGATTGTTCGTTTTTATTGTGTATCCGATTCTAGTTTTCTTAATTAAAATCGACATGATAATTATTTTGTTCCTACAATGGTAATTAAAAAATAATTGTATTTAATATTAATTGCAGGGTTACCTCATGTATCACGTAACTCCGACCGATACCACTTGGAGAAAGATGTACAACGTAATGAACGTGATGAAGAGCAAATACGACTGCATCGAAGATTTCTCTGTGCTGTCATCGACTCTTGAGCAGCTGTTCTTGCTGTTCGCCAGGGCAGCCGATAAGGAAACAAAATCTAAAGACGAATAACAGTTTTGAGAATGTGATTTTTATATAGATGTTCAATTTTTACTCATAATATTTTGTTTATTTATTTTATATGCGACCCAAAAAGTATATTTTTGACATTTATGTCAAATCTATTTAGAAAGAACAATTTTGTACTTAATTTTAAGATTACTTTTATGATTCTTATTAATCTCGTTTTTTTACTATTTATATGAGTACATTTAGAAAAGTATTTCAAGTTTTATTAGATGTTCTCTAGTGTTATGAAATGTTTGAAAAGGTATTTGCCGCGTGAATAAAATGAATTTATCAGATGAGTGAATGATCTTAAACCATTTTTCATTGAAATTTCCTTTGCCTTTTTAGTGCTATACTAGTTAAATTGTCCTAAAGTCATAATATCCGTCTTAAATATTTGCAATGTTTCGTCAAACTCCTTAGCATATATCCTGAAAAAATCTACAACTCAATTCCTGAGAATAAAAGGCATAACATCCTCAACGATTCCTCAATACAAAATCTCGCAGCTCGACACGTGTACGTACGCGGTAGCTCTAATGTATACGTATTGTTCCCTTGTATACACCTCTCGAGGTGTGCACTGAATCAAGTCAACGAACCGCGTGGATTACCATCGAAAATATACTATCACCTGATGCACTAATTTACGACACGGCGTTCGATTGTATATACCTCCTTTACATCTCTTACTCTTTTCGGCAATCGATTTCGTTATATAGAACCGCTTCGTGCAGACTATTAATTCATATTCTCTTTTGGGCTTCTCTTGAACTGCAATGTATATGACGAAATCTAAAAAATGCACTTTTTGAAGTCCCAGAATCTCGAATTTTTTTGAATCTACCTTTTCTATCTTGTTTTATATGCTTAAAACGAAAAAGAGTGATATCTGAAAAACACTTGCACTTTTTTAAAATAACCCAAAATTAAGTATAACATATCATGAAAAAAATCATATTGCCATGGCATACGAGAATTATGTATTGCAACTTGAGGTTAATGATAGAAAAATAATCTTATTATCTTCAACGCGTCAACTATTTATAGGACTATTACAATATTACTACACAATCTACGTCACTTATTATTAGTCAATTATTAGTCTAAGCTTAAAAATTCCATGCGTATGCATAGGTCCATAAGGTCGGTTTCGGATAGGGCTGTTAAATAATTTTTCGAATTAGCTATTTTGAATACACGCGAGCGGCGTTTTGCTAAACTAATTCTTTTGTAGCCGCGATGTTGCAATAGTTTGGATGTGGGAGTTGTGGTGTCAATTACCATCTTAATGGCGTCTTTATTGTTGTCGGAATGAATTTCTTTCGTATTTTTGAGAGACGAAGAAGATTTTGAGGGCTGTTTGTTTTTTAAATTTTTCTTGAGGCTCTTAGAAGAGCCTGGCAGCTTTACGTCGCCGAATAAGCAGTCGCATAAGACAAGTTTTTGTCCAGCCATGTTGGAGCTGTTATTATAAAACTTGTTGATGTTACTGCTTAGCAGGCTGGAAGTGGATTGAGCATACAGGTGATTTACGGTGGTATTTATATGTCCGTTTCGTGGGCGGGGTGACCTTCGAAGGGAAGGGTGCAGTATTATGACCAATCAGAGATGAGGTGGTATGGTTTTAGATTCCGGTAATATGTTTTTCACTTTTATTTAACAATCATTATAAATCCAAATTATTATATCAAATCATATTGATATAAAATCAAATCTTATATAACTAAATGAAAACTTTCCGTTATCCGCTATAACTAAATAGTGGACTAAACGTGCTCTCCAGCCTATATTTATACATTCTGGACGACCGAAAAATCTGTAACAAAACCGAAAGTTCATTTTTTTCTTGGATTTCCTCATATATCGATGCACTTACACATATTTTTTCGTGTCTGCAGCAGACGTAAAGGAGGGAATGACGTCATCGCGAGTAGCGGCGCTCCCAAAAAGACGACGGAGGAGCAAAAGTGAGAGAGAGGAGGAAAACAAAGGTGAGAAAGTATTCAGACTATTCGGTCTGATATGAATAATTGATAATGAGATTATTACGGTGATTGCGTAAGTGGGCCGCATCGCGGGTGCGAAGCTGTATAGTGATGCGCGCTCTATAGCTGTATATGGTGATTATTATTGCGCGGCAGCGATTTTTTAATTGATCGGCGCGCGTTTAAGGGCGTGTGTCGATTGGTTATGTATAGATTCGATTGTAATTTGATAGAGCGATTCATCATCTTGAATTTGTAAGAAATTAGTTTTCTTATCATGTCTGAAGTCAAGTACCGGTATATCTATCCGTATTTATATTGAATCGTGTGATTCTTCAGATATTACAATTTTTGGGAGAAAAGTATTGAAATTAACTGTAAATAATTTAATTTAAATGAATATATTTATAACTCGAGATTTTTTTATTAGAACGTTTTTCTCTAAAGCATTTCATCCCCGACCGTTTTTTCGTTATTGGACAACGTTTGCACAATTCAATTGTAAAATAAATTATGCCAATCGAAAGGGAGCACGAAATGACAGAAAAATGTGCAAACTATATTTCAGGGCCGCACCGTTAATAG